>KZ808535.1:98725-123940 GCA_000696205.2 Oncopeltus fasciatus | reverse complement strand
TATATATATTTATATTATATCAGGATCGAAGAACTGTATGGGTTTTGAATTGAATAGAAAGTATGAGTTTTCGGTGACTGCTAAACGATAAATTAATCAACTAAGGAGAAAACCGGTTATTATATGGTTACATTGGCTAACTAAATTACAATAACTTTTTATAGTTATAGAGAAATTTTATATAGTTGATTTAATCACTATAATCTCGATATATAACTTATAACTGCGCACAGACTATAATTAAAGGTTTTAAAATTAACACATTCGTAAATATTGCAAAAAATAAAAGACTATAATTTGTTTGGTCGTTATCGAGATTTAGGGGTTTAATTAATTATTTGAACTCCTTACTAAATGTTAGATCAGTGATCGATGTAGATTAAATTACTTGGATATATATATATATATAGAGAGAGAGAGAGAGAGAGAGAGAGAGAGAGAGAGAGATAATGATAGAATGAGCTTCTTCTTCCAATTTATTAGTACGACAAAACATCCAGAGGATAGATGAGTTAGTGTCTTGCGGAAAATGGAGGTCAACTGAAGCTCATATTCAAGAATTTTGTGGGGTTGTGTGAAATTTGAAGAGGGAAAGGGCTTGATTCAAATTATTTCAGTTTTAATTTCAGCTGTTATGGTTGACAATATGGACCTCTGGTAGAGCTGAATTGAGACAGCCACTCACATATGAAAGACTAGGCCATTTCAACGCTGTGTTGAATATATGACTAACAAGGGAAAAAGAGTTATCTCCAGCGGGAAAATTCGTTTCCCCTCAGATGTGGAGAAAAATGAGTTAGACTCTTTTTTTTCCTGTACTCTTGGAATTTGTCATCACCCCGTTTCCACCCTGGTGGGGGGCAAGTCTCGCTAGCCGTACGTCCGTTCCCCTGCATCTCCAATAATGTATGAATACAGTAAAGTTTTAAGGGTCCTTATGTAATTTCAGTAAGAAAATAACCTGTATCTTCTATTTCTTGACCGCATAGGTGGAAATCGAACTTGCTATTATCATTAAAATAGATACCTATCATTCATAAAGGGATGAAGCTTTTTATTATACAGGGATAAAGCTTTTGTAGGTTATTCTCATAGAGGAGTTGTTGAAAATATTATCGGTGTTTTCCAAAAAAAAAAAGTTCATTAAAGGCTCTGGAATTGAGTGATTACGACTCTACTTCTCCCCTCCACGTAAACGAATATATGCATACATAATTTTAATGAGTCTGAGTGCTTCACGCAAGAGGTTTTAATTTTTTTCCCACAATGAATGTAGTATTAAAGAAAAAACAACAAAAATCTCAGGTATCAATTGCATATTTACAGCGAAATTGAATCATGAGACATGAAGATTTTCTAAAATTTCGCAATATTAATAAATATCCCGAAATCAGTCTTTGGAGTGTTAATTGCGAATATTTTTGTAATTCATACGTTTTCGCTACTATATCGAAGAGCCACAATTAGAATTATTTGGATCACCACAATAAAAAATACACTTATGCAAAATATAGTAATACCGATTAGTACTTGCATTGGATTGCTCCTGAAAAAATTTTATTTAAAGAAAACAAAATTAAAAAAAATACCTTTAAAGTTGTGTTTTGTTACTAAAAGAACATTATATTAGGAGCGGAATTACTTGCAACGCTTCATTTACTAGCAATATTCTTTTAAGCTTCATTTAAACTCTTAATTTATGTAATTTACTTTTCCTCATATATCATGTGAACTTAAGCAATATAATTCGCTGTATGCAATGGGAGGGTAACATTTTATTTTTTAGAACTTTCTTAGAATAAATTTTTCACAAATTTCTTAAACTCATGTTATGAATAGGGTGTAGCTTAGATTAACCTTTAGTTAATTTCAAAAAGGCCTTTAATTTCAAAGTAAAAGAAAGTGTATAATACTTAATTAAATGATTTAATGATTTCAGTTGTGGTACTTTTTCTTACGTTAATTTTACAATAGAAATGCAAGGGAGATAGAATAAAAAAATCTTACTACCTCAGCCGGGAATCGAACCCGGGTTTCCTGCTTTCCAAGCAGGTAGATTAAATAATCTCTCCAACTCCCCGCGCTTTACTCCGAGTCAAAACCCCAAGTAAGACGACTATATTGTCTTATTCTCGAAGGAGCTAACATTGTCCGTTATATGTGAGACCCTCGTTTTGTTTCCTATATATTAAAATATAAGACAAAAAAAGAAGAAATTCTAACAAATAGCCGGCAATGTTAACTTCTTCGAGTATGAGACATAAGATATATTCGTCATACTTAGCGGTCAGACTCTGAGTAAAATGTGGGGAATAGAAGAGATTATCTATATTGCCTCGGTGGTGTAATGGTATCATAACTGCCCGAAAAGCAGGAGAATCTAGTTCATGTCCCGGCTGAGGTAGTAAGATTTTTTAAATTCTAACTCCCTTGCATTACTTGTATATTATATTTAATATTTTTCTATACTACCAAAGTATACAAACTTAAATGAATAATTATGGGGTTAAGAAATATCTGTGGAAGCCGTGGAAGGGTACACTAATGAAGAGACTGATCTGGAGTTTAGTTAGAAGGAGGGAGGTTTCTTATTGGGATTGTTTGGCCAGTCGAACGCCGAGTTCCAAATCACGTCTCCGTGGGCGGAATAGTTTCCAGACTAAACAAGTTGATATCCATCTGATTCGGGAGCCTGGAGGTCATCCCGTATTCCGAGGCCGACCGACAAGGGACTACATAATTAGTTTCGCCAGAGTTGGCCTTTAGCGGGGATGGATCTTCTGGAGTGCGGGGTGAGTGAGCAGGGAGAGAGTGAGAGAGAGATTGGCTTAAGAGAAATTCCAGCTGCCCAAAATGTCGCCTGAAACCAAATCCCTTTCGAAATGGGCCTCATCAGTGGGGAAATACGCTACAGATTCGTCTTCAAAACCATCGGTTCTGTCAGTCATCTCCGTACCTATTTTATAATGCATAAATTAACTTCTCTTATGCATCTTTGAGGACAATCTTTTAACTTTTCCCTACATTTATAAATAACCACAGTTCCTGTGCCTTCTATTCTCCGTCTTCATTGGTTTCTGCAAACCATAGAAACCAATGAAGACGGAGAATAGAAGGTATGTGAGTTCTATATTCATTGGTGGTAGAAATAATCTTTTAGATTATTTACAGTTCCTGCGCTTAAAAATACTGAATCCTTTTGTACGGAGATCCCAAAGTTTGCGACCATTTATACACTGCAACAAAAAAGTTCCGAACTATCTTGCCGTAGCCGAACTATATTTCTTGTTAAACACCTACCACCTAATCGCTTATTTAGCTCATCACAATAATTATCTATATAAAAAAAGTTAATGATTCTCTAATCATATATAGTGTGGTGTGAGTTTCTCAAACACAAACTTGCCATCCAAAAATGCAACTGGAGTAAACCTTCTCTTGGGGTAATCTGATGAAAAAGAGAATTGTAATTCACATTCAGTGAAAGTTTTTTTTAGCATGAAAATGATTAAGGAATTATTTTAGCTTTTAGGAAGTCATCAACTAAGAAGGAAAGCGTGAACATATTTTAGAAAAAAATTTTTGTCAAATAGGAGATGCATAAACTAAGCAAGTATTCAATGTTTCACAGGGAAGTTATCAGAGTAAACTATTCAATTTATCTTTTTAGGTATATTGAGTAGTTTTCCATAGAAGGCATATAGATAAATGAATATGAAAGTTTATTATAGATGACTGGTGACCAGTTTTAAATCAGACATTGACTTTGGTAGTTTGAATGCCTAGTTTTCCTTTAAAAAAAGCCTACTAATAGACAAAACCTGAAAGCAGAAAATTTACATAGATATTTAAGCGGTCAATACAGAAATAAATTATTTATATAACTTATTTTAACCTTTTTCATTTTCCTGGAATCATCAGTCACCTGTTTTTTATACTACTGTAGGTATAATTTTTGAAAGCGAAATATCAAGTTTTTGTTCAAACCAAGAAACAATAATTAAGTTTGACAACGGAGTTGTTCAGAATCTTTTAGTTGGGATATACTATTTCTTAGATGCTATTAAATTCTATGGAAACATAGACTCGTTATTCGTATTTTTTAATTTCTCCAAAATTCATTGCTAGTTTTAAAAAGCACATAAAGTAAAAGCGACTGAGGAAATTTTTCGGAAAGTATTAGTTCTGTAGATAATTTTTCTAGATTATGAATCCCAATATACTTGGAAAAATTGTATATTCTTATCAATATTTTACTTTTTTTTTTGTTTAGATATTACCTTAAGTTGAACTTGGCTTGGATGAAAGAGATGTTTTGAAGTTCCAAAATTTTGTTAGTATAAATGAACAAGGGAATCAGCAAGAAAAAACCCTTCTCTTTTAATTGCATAACACATCTCATGAATATTATCAAGCACAAGTGCAGAGGAAGTGGGGACACTCCTCTCTTCTAGTTCCTTTTTAAATGTATAAATTATATTTTTACTTAAAAATGTAGAAATGTTAATGTAGAGATAAAATGTAAATCTCAATAGACAAAATCTTATTAAATATAAAAGGTTTAAAATTACAATATACGCTCCTAAACTTTTACTGAGACACTAATATTCACTTTAAAAGAATGGGGATAAAATTGAAATAATTATTTTACACATTAGTCTTCTTTGACAAAAAAGGGAGCAAAAAAATACCGAAGAAGAAAATTAAAACTTTATTTGCATATTTCTAGCATAGAAATTGCTTAATCACAACCATGCGAGCAGTAAATTTGTCTATCTACTCGAAAAAATAAAACTTTCTACCCCCTCCACCCCCCTTTGAGTAGTTAAACATTTAGAGTTGCATCTGAATTAATTGCAGTAGAGTGCTTAATGAAAAGTCATTTGAAACCGTACTTACATTTATTTGAAATTAAAAAGTAATGAACCAAAGTCAGTTCATTGAAACCGATTTTGACAAATATTTTAAAAATTAAAAAGTCATGTACGAATGATAGGTCAATATAACCTATATTGACAAATATTTAAAATTGAAAACAAATGAATTAAAGAGATGTTCACGTAGGCTTCGACGGTCGTCAGTTGTATTTACCGCTTAAAAAATAATAATTTATTACAACTAACACTTATAAATTACCAGCTTGAATTATCATTTCTAAAGATATTAAGAAAATTAGATTTCAATTAATCGTAATGAATATACTAGTAAAGTAATAAAAATGAAGGTTAATACATTTTTTAAATAAATGAAACAAGGTGTTAACAAAAAAAAAATCAATTGTGCAAAGGATCTTTTAATTAATGAAAACAATGAATATTTACAAATATTTCTCTCGGGCTTGATTATGTAATGAAGTTACTTTTTCTGAGATTTTTCACAGCATGTGATGGCTTCTTCTGGACTGAAGGTAGAATGGGAGCAACTCCAGGTCCAGGGAACTTTTATACCTTCTTAGCACCAGTCTTTCATCTAAGTCTGCCGTCTCATTGGTTGACTCTTATCAGTGTCTGTCTGGTATATGTTATCGTTGAAAGAGCAGTCATGATTTTCCTGGCTGAAAATGTTGGTTTCCAATTTTTACTTCGGGTATACCTCTGTTAAGTGAAGTGTCACTCTCATTCTACTTTCAGCCCTGAAGAATTCATCACATGATATGCGGCAAAACTCGGCAAAAAGTAACTTTACTACAGGGTGAAGATCGGAAGAAGTATTTTTAAATATTCCCGGAGAACGTGGAATTCTACGTAACCATTGAAACTAATGAAGTTAAGACACTTATATATTCCTGAGAAAAAAAAAAAAAAGTTTTCGTGTAGTATGACGTATAAATAACCGAGATGATTCTAAAGCTCAAATTTCCTGGCTTGCCTCTAAAGATATTATGCCACAGGATAAGAATTAAAATTTAATTTTGATAGGCGATGACGATGTACAGTAAGGTAGATTTGAATGAGGAAATAACTGAAAGAAGACACTCTATAGAAGAAGCTGTGGACGAAACGACAAGGGATGAAGAAAAGCACGAGTATAAGGTTTAGAAGCACGACACAGAATATGATGAAAGAATCAATAGGAAGAAGCACAAGGTGAAATTTGAACCCGATTTCTACACAGAACGTGCTGAAGAAGATCTCGAGAAGACAGCTTTTTCTTTTGTTCGATTTTTAAAATATATTTAAAACCATTCAACCACTGAGGCATTTATGCCTTGTGTCCAATCCTACTGCCAAAATATCGTGAATATTAAAAAATAAAATAAAATGATTTATGAAGAGGGCTACAAGGGTAGAAAATGGCAAGCAGTGAACGGGAAGTAACCAAAAGACTGAAATTCAATCATTTCTTTGATCTTGAATTCTTAGCCAATCTTCTGGTGGAGTTTCCGCACTTGTGTTAACATCCATAAGTATTCCATCTAAAATCCGAAAACTGGACTTCAGGTGTTCCTATCACACAGTAGCTCTTTCACAGTAACCGGCCCCAACCCTACTGCTTCTTTCATAAAAATCAATGGATAATAGTTTTATTATTGCATAATAATATTTTAATCAGTTAGAACCATTTTTAGGAAACCTAATACCTTCAAATTACTACAAATATGCTTCCTATTCTTCTTGTCCGATATTGAATGAAATTTCATTAACTGCATATGCAAATCCTAGACCAAAACATGAGAATATTGTATCGAATAGATTAGAATTGCTGTTTTGTTGTTGAATTGATATGCATTATCTAAATCAATTGAATGTTGAATACACCCAAATTAATATAAATCTATCAAAATCTGAGAGTAATCTTGCGCTGTATAAGTTTTCGCTGTATATTTCTGCCGCTTGGTCGGGACATAATATATGGATTCTACTGCTGCCTGTTGTTCCTGCGCTGACCTAATTCGCTACAGTAAAAATATAGGGATGTATTGCCTGTTGGATTGGTGCCCAGCTCATTTTTCACACAAACTACACTTTATCGATCCTACACAGATCTGTGGGGCGAGATGTATTGCCAGCGGAATGAACCCGCTCTTTTCCGCGCCCGAGCGAGAGTCGCACACCAAACTAACATTTATTCGGTATCGATACTCCTCTACTGCCAAACATCCATCAGCTACTAGCTGCTTACTATAAGTTAAAGGGAGGCCAAATCCTTCATCATCAGAAAACAAAAAAATTAGATGTTCAAAAAGATATATATCAAGTGAGGGGAAAAAGACACCCCTATTGCAATAGCAGGAAAACAATAGGGGAAAAGGAATAAGGGAGGCGTCAGAGTAGCAAGACAGAGGAAGTGGGAGTTCCCGAGCTTCAATAAGTCGAACCCTTCTAAATTCCCTTCTCCCCCTGCAACACGATACCTTTCTACAAAGTGCCCTAGTCCTTCATACCCAAATGTCCCTGCCTTTTGGTAGTATTGTTTGAGGACTTCTTAGTGGCTTTGTTCTTGGCGAGACCAAGCTATTATTCTCATTGGTTCCATGACGCTGCGATGATTTCTTCATCACATCCTAACCAATAACACATTGGAAACACTTAAAATACCGAAACAAAATTTATTTGTCGTTCCAAAACGTCTTATTTAATTAAAAGTAAAAATATATTAATGACTAAGATTTTTTGTATTTTTACTTTCAATGGACTCTGGTTAGATGACTTTAAGTGCTACTCATGATAAGATATTTTCAGATTATATATATATATATAGTTTTAAATATGCAAGGAGTCGTCGACTAATCTGTATATATCTTATCGTGAAGAGTACTTTAAGATAACAAGCCGGTGTCCATTTAAATAAAAAAAGGGATGATGAAGGTGAATGACGGCTGGGAAGACATCTTTCTCCAGATTAATTACGCGAAGAGAGTCTTCACCACACTCCAGAAGGACTTGAATGGCGGCTTAGAGGACCTCATTCAAAAGAAGAAGAAGACGACGAGACCACAAGCTCGGAGTGGAGGATCTGAGAGTTTCCGCCGACATAAAGTAGAGACTCAAGCCTGAGAAACACCTCGCTCTCTCCTACTCCATGTCAATGCAATCTCTCGTCACACCCTATGTATGAAATACAGCTCACTTTCACTCAGCTACATTCCTTTCTGCCACTTTTCCATGTTTACATTTCAGTAGTTACTCAGTCCCTNAGAGCAAATGAGAAATGTTTCGAATCAAAAATAAATAAATGTGAATTCTCAGCTCCCTCGGGGGCGAAGTTGGTTATCGCACCCGCCCGGATAGTAAGGGACTAGGATTTGATCCTCGGCTAAGATAGAGTTTTTTGTTTTTTTTATAGCTCCCAGTACGATTCAAATTAATAAATAAATGTGTTTGAAAGCTGGGCGGATGTTTGGTTTGGTTTGATTTGAAAAACAATTTTTCAATTTGACTTCGAAAAGTAGTTAATAATTTCTATAATAAAGTCCTTTAACTATTAACTCCCATCTCATTTTCTATAAAGGCTTTGTATAAAGAAGCGAAAATACAGATTTTATTTTTCTATTTTAAAAAGTGGGATATATAGTTAAATTTCAAAATATGACATAATAGTATGTTTATTTCTTAAAATGAAGTAAAAAGTACTACCTAAATATATTTAGTAAATTTGAATTTCAGTCTTTAGAAAAATCTATACTGCTATCTAAGTACTCAAAAAATTCAAATTCTCTTTTATTTATTCAGTTTTTGCTCCAAGTCTAATATTTTGAAAATACCCAGTTTAACAATCAGAAGTTGAAACCGAACAGAATAAAATCTTCACTATAAATCTACACTGAGTTTTAGCAGATTTTCGGCTAGGAAATAAAACTTTGTCTATATGAAGTTAGTTCTAAAAATATTTCTTCAGGTCTTAGAGTTACTACTCAAGGAAAATCATGACATATAACAGGATATTTAGTTCATTTAAGAAATATGAAATATGAAAATAATCAGTGCAAAGTGCAAAACTTGAAAGAATGATAAAAAAATAATATTTTTTGATAATAATCTTTAAAAAAAAGTGAAGAATTAAGAACCTCAGTCCTTGGTAAAGATTAGGATTTAAAATTTTTCATTTATTCACTAAATTACTTCTTTTTAAATTTTTAATTACGAGGTTATGATGTTTTGACATAGATTTTTAAATATGTAATTCTAATAAAACTAATTTATTAAGTTTAGATAACTTTAGTGTTTTATTTTTTACCGTTTGTACAATTTTTCTGATGAACCTTCTAAGGCCAAAAGCACTAAAGATTGTAAAAGTAAATACTGTGAAGAAGACTAGTTGTCTTATTGTTGTATTCCTATAAATAAATCATATGAAGTCGTAATCATTAATATATAATGATTATGATATGATCATAAAAATAAAATTATCAATTGTAGACTTATTTCGAAGGGGATTAATATTTTCGCCTCGCCTAGCCGGAGAAAGGCGATAAAATCAGATAAATTGGGGCACTATCATACCACCCTATTTCCCAGATTATTTATAACATATGAAGGGTTTTTCCCTCTCCGCCTTTATTCCTCCCCATGAAACATGTACAGCAAACAGAAAAAAAAAAAAAAAATCCTAGTCTGGAGATAAACGCAGGCCGGAAGGCACTTCCTAGCGACATAAGTTCTAACCAGTTTGTTTGAGTTCTGTTAGGAGCATAAATCCGTTCCGATAGCCCTCGGCACTGATAAAAAAAGGATTAGCTGATAAGAGCCAGGATTTCTGTTATTTAAAGGGCTTCCAAAGCCTCTGGAGCTTACCCAATATCCAGAATAGAAAGTCCCCCCATCCACATGTGCTAATTTTTTACTTTTTTTTATTTTAAGTTCAAATAATTTTAAAAATGTTTTGTATTGAATTTAAAAAAAGACTGTCTAGATTTGTCATGTTTCCTTAACGATGGATGCAAAGTGGAATAAATTTCATACTTAGAAAAAGCGAAAAAAGTATGACGAATAAACTTTGCTTGTCGGAAGCGCTTACCCATCGTAATTTAATTCGTAAATCTCTTCCTTTATAAGTTTCTTTGTAAAAATTAACAATTAATTCTTCTCGCCCAGTTATCTTTGCAATTTATTTCAAATTCCAAAATAATGGTCCTAACTGAATCAAATTTCTGTAACCAGATTATTAAATATAAAAATGTCATAAGGAGTTTTAAGCATAGACAATCTTTGATAATAGAGAGGCAATTGCCTAGAACTATACTATAGTAGTAGTAGTAGATCATAATGGAGGGCAATCAACTTCTAGGTTATTACGCCCTATAAATACCCTTTAATATATTTACTATAAATAAGTTAATAAAATACAGGAATCAGGATTATTTCGACCAATTAATTAACAACCTAAATTAATGGATTTTTTTTTTTACATTAAGTTATGTATTACATTCAGAAAATTTATANTTATTATTAACTAAAATAATAAATAATATCTCATTCTTTAATTTAGATTTTCCAGGCTATACCTGCTTTTTTAAGAAAGTTTAACAGCCCATCCACTGTAGAGGGGTTGTTCCCAAGGCACTCCGCCATATTTCTTCCAATGCCTTCCCTAGTGAAGTAATTCTGATAAACTGGGCAAACCTTAATGATGTGCTGGATTGATATTATATTAAAAGTCTTTAAGAATATTTAAAATTAATTTATTATATTTTTTTATACTTATAACACATTTATATAATATAAAATATAATGTTAGAGTATTCATACGGGCTTCCATGGTCTCTAGAAATATCAAATTTTAATTCAACCCTGAATAAGCCAAATTTACGAAAGCTCGGCAAAAACAACTTTTCGGCTTGATCAAGGCGGGAAAAGAATTAATATTAGTCCTCTAACTTATGATTATGTCTAGACCTGTGGATAATTTTATTTTCTCCTGTAATATATTATCTCCTAATGGCTCCATAATCAATTGATATTTTCCCAATCGTGTTACTTAAGTTACATTTGGAATTTGCACCGGCTCCTATAAATTCCATTCATTCAATACCTTTAGTTGACTAGCTATGTCGTCTATCGGATACACATATTTCTTCACAAGGATTTCCAGAGAAAGGATTTGCGATCATCAAGTGTGTTGTTAGGATAAAGGGAAGGGTCGCGATATCCTTTGGAAAGGGGAAAATTGGTAAGAAAGACGAGAGGGACTTAACAAGGTGAAGTACGCAAATCAGACGAAAGGGGATTAGGGAACATTTGATTTTCCCTCAGAGGAATTGTCTCCTCCCATCGCCCTTTCCGCCGAGTAAAGGGGGGGGAAGTTGGTTATCGCACCCGCCCGGATAGTAAGGGACTAGGATTTGATCCTCGGCTAAGATAGAGTTTTTTGTTTTTTTTATAGCTCCCAGTACGATTCAAATTAATAAATAAATGTGTTTGAAAGCTGGGCGGATGTTTGGTTTGGTTTGATTTGAAAAACAATTTTTCAATTTGACTTCGAAAAGTAGTTAATAATTTCTATAATAAAGTCCTTTAACTATTAACTCCCATCTCATTTTCTATAAAGGCTTTGTATAAAGAAGCGAAAATACAGATTTTATTTTTCTATTTTAAAAAGTGGGATATATAGTTAAATTTCAAAATATGACATAATAGTATGTTTATTTCTTAAAATGAAGTAAAAAGTACTACCTAAATATATTTAGTAAATTTGAATTTCAGTCTTTAGAAAAATCTATACTGCTATCTAAGTACTCAAAAAATTCAAATTCTCTTTTATTTATTCAGTTTTTGCTCCAAGTCTAATATTTTGAAAATACCCAGTTTAACAATCAGAAGTTGNATATATGTATGTATGTATTATTTTTCTGTACACACTCTAGGGACTACAATTTTTAAAATTATGAAATTATATTATTATGATTCAGTATTTAAACTTCCTTTTGCAAATCTTTGTATGATTTTTTTTAATGGCCATTTAAATAGGTCTAAGAGAAGGGGAGCTTTTGGGAGTGAAGGAAATTTGAAATCTTTATAGTTTCCTTATTTTTAGTGTTACAAAAAATAGAAATGTTAAGAACAAAATTTACAAGCGCTAATGACAAATAGCAGCATTACTAAAAATAAATAAATAAATAAATTTCACAAATTACAAATTTTGCGTTTAGAAACTTCTGCTACTTGTAGTTTTGAATTAAAAGGCCATATCCCTAAGTTTTGGAGATACGACAAAAATTATGATAAATTAATTGAGAATTTAGACATTGAAAAAAGAGTCAACTTTGAAAGTTATTATTATCTCCTATGTTCAATGTCATATTCTAATATTTATTCCCTAAAAATACCTGTGTGTAAGGGTAATGCTTACATTTTTAAAATTTAATAAAAACGAATTGGCCGATCCCCTCACTGTTAAATAGAGAAAATGAGCTTGATATTTGCATCCCTTTCTGCGAGGCCGTTATTTAAATTCATTAATAGCTGGACTCATTTTTGGGTGAGTAGTTGTGTTTGTTTGTATGTTTCAAATAATGATAAGGAGCTATATGCTTCTTATATAAAAACGACATATCATGTTTCAAAAACAAAAGGGGCTATGTTTATAGCTAAGTACAGTAAATCCATTTTGGGGATTTAATTTGCAAGACGATGAACAGTCATTCTTTCTGGTAAATAATCTAAAAGGTTATTTTCACTACCAATGAATATAGAACTATCATACCTTCTATTATCCGTCTTCATTGGTTTCTGCAAACCATCTTCTGTTGGCGAGCGCTTTCGGACATCGTCCATCTTCTTGGCCAAATACATGTGTTCACTGTCACTGTCTGTATTCAACAGAATACTTTTGAATACATAGGATGGACAATGTCCGAAAGCGCTCTCCAACAGGAGATGGTTTGCAGAAACCAATGAAGACGGATAATAGAAGGTATGACAGTCATTCTTTCTCTTTAACTATATAATGACTATAACAGTGAAACTTTTAAATATAAATAAGCTATTGATTTACTACTTTTTTTGTGAATGTAAATAAGAGCAAATAGGAAAATTTATGTTTATGCCGTAGGGAACAGTAAGCATAAAATCACTGAGGCATTTTAATTACATTCGTAATTTTCTTACTCAACAAGAAATTTCCGAAAAAAATTTATAGAGTTTAGACGTCAGTATATAAAAATTTAGAATTATGTTTCTTAAACTTGTTATTCAAATAGAAACTAATTAATAACGTTTTTATTTTTATCTTTCTCGAATCTCCCCCCCCCCATCACACTTTCTTTCTCTCATCCTTATCCCCTTTCACCCAAGGCTAAATCCAGAATTCGGTTTCTGTATTAAAGATTAGGAGGCCCAACAAACTTTTTTTTTTAATGGGAAAGTTAATAAATTATATTTTGCACTTATTAAGTTTAATAATTTTTGCTTGAGTCATACACTAATGAAGGTATTACTGATTTTCCAATATTCTCTTTATCTAATTACCCCTCCCTTTAAATTGATTTCAGTCATTACTAAATTCATCAAGTCATCTTCATAAAAAATATTAATAATCTAATGGTAGGATGTTCGCTGTTCGTCAAGTATTAAGCTGGAGATATCAGTCTGAGTTTCGGCCAGGATCAAAAAAATAAAATACTCCAAAATTATTTGGCAATTATTTGATTATTATCGACGTTTCGACTTAACTTGTAATTCGTCATTAGGGCTGAAATATAATACACACTATTACACTTACATAATTATAGATTGAAAGGAACAGGCAAAGTAATACATGAGTAGCTAGCTAACGCGCTTGGTCGGATAGCAGGAGATCCAGGTTCGAGCCCTGGCTGGGACAGTTATTATTATTATTATTATTCTATTCCCTTGCATTCAATTGATTATAAAGAAATAATTGTTTTTAATGTGAGTCGTGTTAAAATTCGCAAATGTATTCATTGTTACAATATGTGTGAAGTAAATATAATGTTTATCTAAATCGAACAGGGAGCTAGAAAAAAAAAACTATCGTAGCCGAATTGTTTAAATGTTCGTGGGATAAAATACCACAATAAAAATAAATTTATTAAATTCCTTTATAATTTATTACATTTATGTATTTCTTGTTCTTTTTTTTAAATTTTGTAGCTCTACTATTCGTAACATATCTTCTATTAGCTTTAAGATATTTACGAATTATTATAATTTTCCGTACAAGGGAAGACTTTTTCCACTATAAGAATTTTTGTAGGAATACATTGAGATTATTTTCCCTAAGCTATGTACTCACTCATCAGGCTTGGAGAGAGCCACTTTTTGTTTCAGCGAAATGACTGTTTTCTTTAAGTCATATATAATTCTCGTGCAAATAAATCCTCAAGCAGTTCACTAAGTTAAATTGGCGCTCAAGTTTTTTTTTTTTCAACCCCCTTTTACTCCCTTGCGCGCTTCTCAAGTCTTGAGGCATAAAAATTAAATGTGAAACCAGTCTAAATCACGGCGGGCTGCGCTGGGGGGAGGAAATTGAAATTTATAGAACTTCCCCAGAAGTTTATATTTGATTATGTGAGGCGAGATTTTCCAGAATAATTTCCCCTTCTTATATCTATTTAGGGGGGGATTGTTGACGGATAATTTCAGATATTATTTCCATTTACTTGAGGCTTTCTGAGGGGTAGAGATCTGGTTGGGGCTCCTTATCAGATTAGCTAAGCCAGTGTTCTTTCACTAGTCTTTTAATTATAACTTATTGTAATTACATTCTTAAACCTTCTTGTTATTATGTTTCATTATTATTCAGCATAAGATTTTTTTAATTAATAAAAAATATTATGATGATAAAAAGTTTAGGTTTCAGCAATTGACAAAAAAGTAATACAATTGTGATGGTATTATGGACTAATATGAAATATTGATGCATGAATGACAAGATAATTAAGAGTTCCATCAAATAAAAGTCTTTTATCATCATTATTCAAAACAAAAATTTTTTTTACTAATATATTAAACCTTTTATTCAGAAAATTAGCAAATATATTATACTGTCTTATTGTATTTCTGTTTACACAAACACATTTTGTTATTTGATTAGAATGAACTAAAAAAAATACAGAATGGTAACCGCGTCAGACAGAAGGTGACCAACGATACTACTCTCAAATGGAATAGAGAGTGGTGTCAAATATTCCCAGAAGGTCAAGGGGCTATCTTCGTTTGAGTCGACGGGGAGGGTTGTAGGGGTTAGAGTTGGAGGACAGGGTCTGTGATAGTGGATTAGGATGGCATGACAGTGTGGAATAGGGTGAATCGAGAAGAAGGGATATGAAAATGTGGAAAAGAGACGAATCGGATCGAAAGCATTAGCAATTATTCTGACGGTTATATTATACACTATATATATATANATCTCTTGAGCTGTCGGATCTCCAAAGTCTCCAGGACCGAGGCAACCTGCAGTTCCTCTCTCATCCTCTCGTTTCCGAGCTAATCCCTCATTGTTTTCCCTACTATGACGTCGTGTCATCAATATCATGACTGATGGAAAAAAAAAAATCTACTTATAAAAATGTCACTGATTCCAGGTGGCCACCAGTAAGGAAACACAGAGGTGTCAAGACTTCCAGATGGAATCAAGACTTCCAGACTGAGCCATTTCCTTTGATCCGATTGTCCTCCACAGACATATATTAATAATTTATAAAATAAAAAACAAAATTCCAAGTATTGAAATCTCTTACATTTATATTTTAATATATATTTTATTTATTATTCTCTAAAGGATTTTTCAAAGTGCCTCACTTGACAAGAAAAAGATCTTCGAAAGAAAAATATGGTGAATTTGTTTAATTTTATTTTGATTCGTATTGTACTTGAAGATTTTTTTAATTTAATAATATCAGTCTCCATTATAGCTACTTCAGTTCAAGGGGAAGTGGGTGTCTACAGGTCGCCATCCCATTTTAAACACTCAAGTCTCAGGAAAAGTTTTTTTTTTTTTTCAATAATATTGTATCTTTAACAAAACATGAGAAATTTGTTTAGTAAACGAATTTTTGTTAATTAAATCTTTATTACATATTAAATGTTCGTTTACCACTATAATTACTTTTATATGAACAAATTTTTATTTTTCTGGAGGAAAAAGTAATATTAGTGTAAAAAAAACAGGGGTCTTGTTTAGATTAGGCCTGCCAGTTATTTTATGTTTAAAAATTCATATCTCCGGTTCTACTGGTCAGAAGAAGAGTTTTCAAAGGTATATATATTCTTAGAAAAATTCAAAGAATCAGAAAAAATATAAAAAAAATTATCCCCCCAACCCCCCCGATTAGGATNATACCGGCATTCTCTTTTGTTGCACCTATATTTTTTCCTTTCTTCGTAAAATTTCATAATGTGGCCTTTTTTACAATGTCTTTCCTTAGGTAGAATTCCTCTTTCTTCAAAAAAAATCCTGGCTCGTTGTTCTTCTTTGCATAAATCGTAAACATCAAAAACATTCATTTTGTAATACTTTTATAACCGCAATTACACAAACAATACTAAATTAAATAATATTTAAACATGTGATTTTATTTCTGTATAAAATGTCAATATAAAATAACTGGCGGGCCTAATCTAAACAAGACCCAAAAACAGTTTTAGTTATAAGAATAAAATTCAAGTTAGTGCTGGTGGTAATGGTGCTTCAATCCAGATTCCGAGCAATTTAAATTACTTTTTTTTAATGATTTTGAATTGATTAATTATGCCTTTCTAGTACTGCATTGCCTTCCCAATGAACACTAGTTCCATTGGAAATTAAAATTTCTTTTATCTCTTAAATTTGTGAACTCATTATCTTAAATCTTGTAAGTTGGTTTGAATACTTTTTTGTAGGTTTTGATTAGAATAAATTTTATAAGTCATTTATTGAATTATTAAATACATGAGCAGGTATGTCTTCCTATTAATCGATTTAAGATAAGGTTAGACAGTAAGAAAATGAGTAAATCAGCTTATAGTTAGATCCCCTTCTCTGACCCTCCCCCCCCCCCTCTTTAGCAATTACTCAATCGAGTAGCTTATGATAAAGTCAGAGGCTTTAATTTCTAAATTTCAAAATAATAACAAGACGTTTATCTTTCATGGCCTTTGAAAATTTATAAATATGGTTGTGCCAGTGTATTTAAAAATTTATATTTGAATTTAATCTATAATTATGCTATACAGAACCAATCCAATGTGGTAATGCAATTTTTATAAGTTGTGTTATAGTACTAAAGTAAATAGTTTTATTTTCTTATAAAAATTGTTTGAAATATTACTTTATAGATATCGGAATAGCACAATATCTAATATGGTTATTATGTAAATCCTCAATGCTTACGAATCACAACGAAGTTTGAAATGGGTAATATATAACGCGGCAATTGCATAAAGGATGTTTCTTGAAAAGAATTGGATTTTTCAAGAGGGGTAATGCTCTTTCCTGGCAATGATTTCTTTTTCGCTTTCCGCTCTCCGCGGAAGAAGGCTGGAGGATATTGCAGCGCCCGAGAGAGGGAAAGAGAGAGAGAGTGAGTGAGAGGGTGGAGAGATTGGAAGAACAGGAGGAGAGGGAAGTGTGGAGGCCGAGTGGCCCCACTAAGAATTATGGCCTAATATCGGCACGCTGGCGAGCGGACTGATTTAGGGGGTGGTCGCAGGGCTTCGATACCCCCAGACAGCAGACATGTCTTATTTCGGGAGAGCGCAGCGCCGGGGAGCCAATCTTCTCGCCTTGTCAGTGTCGCCGCCAGCAGAAAACAGTCGCGAGAGATTGGATTGCTTGATGCCCCGGGGCCGAGTCCAACCACTGGACCCCACAATCCTATTGAGCAATCAATGAGGACGTAAATATACAGCTCGTCCTACTGTTGGCTTACTGCAAGCTGATTTCCTTCCTTTCTGCAAGATCTCAGTAAAGTATAGCATAGATAGATTCCTTTCAAAGGATCTGAATGAAGTGTGTGAAGGTAGGGAGACACTGACCTCCTAAGCTTAGGACAAAAGTCGTAAGTCTCCTTGTTCATTAAATTTCAGCAGATTTTCTTTAAGGAAATCAAGCTTCTTACATCATTACCATAACAATATTTTCGAAATGTTTAAACAGATCTTCGTCGATTTCCAATTTTCAAAATAAACAACAAATTCTATATTTGCGCATCTGTTTGCTAACTGTTGGATAAGGTTAATGGCTAATATCTAGGGAACGAGGGGGACTATCTTCCTTAGCTGCCTCCTTGTGTGCCTCTCAGAGGTTAAGGTGTGCTCTCAGCCAGTATTGCCATTCGTCTCTGCTCCTCGCTAGGACTTTCATGGATAGACGTAAGTCTGTCTTTTGACACAGTCTCTCGAGGTAGTCGCGTGGTAGGAGGTTCTTGGGCGGCCTCGAGGTCTTCCTCCGTCTTGGTCATACTCCATTGTGTCCCTTGTCCCTCCATCATGGGTCATTTGGCGCAATCTCTTGAGCTGTCGGATCTCCAAAGTCTCCAGGACCGAGGCAACCTGCAGTTCCTCTCTCATCCTCTCGTTTCCGAGCTAATCCCTCATTGTTTTCCCTACTATCATACCAAGGTGTCACGAACAGACAGAGGAGCAGAATCATCGCGTCGGAGATAAAGTTCCTTCATAGGATAGCGAGGAAAGCAAGGAGAGAAATCATTTGAAACGACAGGAATAGAGACGAACTAAAGGTTGCCCCGATCCTAGAAATTTTACATTTTTTCTATGATATAGATTGATATAATAGTCTTTCTATAACCCTTCCCCCTTCAACTTTTCTGATTCAGACAAAAATGATTCATTCAACGGTTTGAATATAAAATTTCAATAACAAATTTAGTGGGATTACTCCCACTATCGACATTAGGATGTTATCAATATTTCACGTTTTCTTCGAATTAAAAATCAAATTTTGGTCTAAACTTATAAATATTTAAAGAATATAAGAAAATGAAGGGATTATTATCGGGAATTCGGTCTTGGTACTTGAAAAATTAAAAGCTAATTTGTAATCAAAAAGTTTTTATTTTAGCCATTTCGGCCTTAATTACAGGCCTTCATCAGGGCAAATAGGGTGATGGGGAGAAATACTCCTGCTTCTTCTGAGTCATGATGTAGACACAGTTTAGCAGGAGTCTCTCTCTCTCTCTCTCTCTCTCTCTCCCCATCACTCTACTTATCCTGATGAAGGCCTGAAATTAGGACCGAAACATTGCCTAAAATAAAAACTCTTTTGGTAACAAATTAGATTTTAATTCTTCAACTAACAAGACCGAATTCCTAATAATCCTCTCTTTATAAAACTTGATGGTCAACAAATTTACCTCCATACTAAAAGAATACTTGCCTGTGTTATTCATATACTTAACATAAGTATAAATAATTATTTTAGTACTTTAGAAAGTAGTTCATAGAAATATTTTAAATACCTTTGGAATAACTGTTATGAAGGGCTGAAATAGAGTGGCTATTCACGAAAGAAGGGCGCAGCATAAAGCTGATAGGTGAAAGGGAACAGTGGTACCAAGCTATTAGGGAAGGCAATATATTTTCTCGTTCCATTTCTTCTTATTACAAGAAAGGAGCGATGTGATGAGGAAAATGCTATTTTTTCACAGTTAGTTCTCCCCTGCAGCCTTGTAGGTAATCTTCCTCCGAGGTTCTCGCATACAACGACTTTCTCATAGTATGTGCTCTTCACACTTGTATTACTTACTTTTGCTATGTAATATTAATTAAATTTTGTTGTGGAACTCATCCCTTAATGGGTTTTTTTTTGCTACTTATATAGACGGAATGTTTTAATAGGTCCATTAGACAGATTGTAATCCGAATCTATAATACTGGCAGCAGAATTTGATTTTAGAAATATTTACTTCGTCAACCACCCGGACAATAGTAAAGCGCCGGTTGAGTTGGTACGGGGCTCCGACCAAAGGCAGTTTACGTTAGATGGCTTATGTTGCTATTGTTATGGGTGCTTTCCGAATGCAGAATGAGAGGAAGGCCCAGGATGAAGAGGATAGATAATGTACATTTATAAACAGGCTAGGGGAAGATGATTAGGAATATCCCTAAGAAAGATCCTTAATTGAAAAAAAAACTTAATCAATTTTAAGCAGTTTGTTTATTTTTTTTATTTTATATTTCACATTATAATTTATAGTTTTACATTATGAAATATAATGTTTTCATCTTATAAAAGCGAGATAAGTTGTAAATTAAAATGCTTGCTTTCTGTGTAATTCCTTTATTTATTTCAACCCATTCTCAATCGCCTTTCATTCCTTGCCTTCCCTAGATTTTCTTTACAGAACCTATATTGATCAATGTATAGCAATATTAACCTTTATTTAACCTGAGGAAATTTTTTATTATTTCCTTAAACTATTAATTATTAAATAATTCTTTAAAGTGTAAGTTATCTAGAAATGAAATGCTTCATTTAACTATTTTATTTTATTCTTTAAGACAAGTCAACCACTGAGAATCATTAATTTCTTAAAAGACTTGTTTATCAAAATAATAATTTTTGCTAACTTTCAGATTTTTAAAACAACTCTCACTCAAAATTCAATTATTTATTATTTAGTAATTAAATAAATGTTATTATTTATATATCTTATTGCTTATTCCAACTCAATTTTTTTGTATCAGAATTAGTGTACATTAGATACTTTGGACTAAAATTAAAAGTTTAGGTTAACTTAATTTAAATTANAAAAAAAAAAAAAAAAAAAAAAAAAAAAAAAAAAAAAAAAAAAAAAAAAAACCAACATTTTTTTTTATATTCCTCGAACGGAATAATGCAACATGCAAGAAAAAAAAATATTGGCTCGTTTATATAGATACAAATTTAGTCATTTTCTGCCCTCTTGTGATTTGTTATTTATAATATTACATGACCGATGCTTTACTTCAATCTCCTGTTCCATTCCGGTCCAAGAGATGTAAAACTCTCTGCTTAATTGGTTTGCAATTTGCTGATCTGTCTGGTAACTCCATTGTTAATGTCTGTAACTCCATTGTCCAACATGCCTTTGTCGGTTTTGCCCTTTATAAGATACTTTCTTCAGAAGAAGAAATTATTAATTAACTTTGTCTCATCATTGTAAATGATCAGAACTGTCACTTAAATGTATGTGTTCATGTAACTTTATACTTTAAAAAATTTAATTTATAATGAAAATTGTAAAATTAGTACATTGTTAACTAATCAATGAAAATATGTATTTAGTTAAACATAATGTTTTGTTTTTATTAAGAACATGAAATACATTAGAGAAAATTTATTTTTCTCAAAATTAAGGCAGCAATCCGCATGAAATTGGCTAGTAATTGCTATGCGGGTTATATCCTTTCCCGTCTGCAGGGGCCTGAATTCTAATTTAATTATTTCAATTCTTCTCGTAAAATATTCTTTTATTTATGTTAAATAATAAATAAATTAGCTACATTTATATTTTAATTATCTAATAATTTTTTTTAAAAACAATACATGAATTCAATTTAAAAAAATGTTTGTTTCTTTTTCTTGAACAAATTAAATATGCATTAAGTAAGGAAAAGTAGAATAAAAAGACAATCATTGAAAACTAACAAATTAAAAGTAATTTTAAATAGGCTTATAAATTGACTCTTCAAGTAATTGTGCAGTTTCAGACGCAATGGAGGCCCGTTTAAATCTCGCCTTGAATAAACATTTATTGATTAAGTAAAGCTTGCCCACAGACATGGTTGTTTAGGTACACATAGTCGATAGCCCCTTTTCTAAGCTCCTAAGTGGTTGAAAGACAGAGTAAATTGAATTTATTAAAATGGAGAAGGAATCTGCTTTAAAAAAACTTAAAATTTATGCGTGCTGACAATATGTGTGCGTCTGCGATTGTAATCCAGAAACGTTATGTTAAGTTTTTCAGAATTTTCCTAGGTGATTAAAGAGCTAAATTTGAACTCTACCAAGAAGTAAATTAATGTGTTGACATGAATATATCAGCTGAATATGACTATGTATTTCCCGAATAGATATAAATTTTTTTTTACAAAGTCTACTACTGAGATTCCATACAAAGAAGAAGCCGTACATGTCAGTGTAATTGCGGAAGAACAAGTCGTACTGTTACTGGCTCCTGGACTCGTTGCACACGACATGACCGCCATTAGAGGACTTTACGAGGGTGCGGTATTGCCCTGGAAGAGATCCCACAGTGTGGGTGTGCACTCTGTCTCTGTGTCTGTGAGTGTGGGAGGGATTACGTTTCTGTGGTCGAGGACACTCCAACCAATAACACTATGTCACTCTCTGTCCCTCCCGATGCACCACAGGACATTGCCTCACTGCTCCAGGGGCGTTTTATCCGCGTCTACGCACGTTAAAAATGTCCTCCATGCAGGATCTGCGTAACCTAAGCGAATTTTTCACCGTAGTAATTAATGGAATCTTTATTTGACCTCAATTGTTGACGAATTAAGTATCATTGAAATTTAGTTATTAAATACTGCACAGACAAAACTTAAACTTTTTGCAATCACAATTGTCATTTCACGTTATCCCCCAATTCTATTTATTCATATGCACAGTGTAACAAACTGATAGTTCTATCATAGCTTCTATTATCCGTCTTCATTGGTTTCTGCAAACCATCTTCTGTTGGCGAGCGCTTTCGTACAATGTCCATCTTCGTGGCCGAATACATGTGTTCACTGTCACTGTCTGTTTTCAACACTTGAATACAGACAGTGACAGTGACCACATGTATTCGGCCAGAAGATGGGCAATGTCTGAAAGTGCTCGCCAACAGAATATGGTTTGCAGAAATCAATGAAGACGGATAATAAAAGGTGTGATAGTTCTATATTTATTGGCAGTCATAATAACCCTTTAGATTATTTAAACTTATAGTCTTTCAGAAAATCACGAAAATCATTAACCAATGTTTATATAAAAAAAATAGATAAATTTTACATAAATAAATTTTTATGTAAAGTTTCAATTTACAGTACTGGAGAACCTCCTAATTATACAATTTTGTTGCCTGACTTTTGAAGAAATATTTGTTGAGTTTCGCGAGGGACACTAATTTTTAAGTTATTTTCAATGTTTTAGAGAGAATTTAATCTAGGATAAAAAAAAAATTTTTCAAGAGGATTACCGGATTCTTTTTTTATGTATCAAGTAATTTTTCTTTAACCGACCGGGAGTAATGGTTTTTTACAAACGCATTTATGTTACTTTTTAAGAATAAATTCGACAAAAAATAGGACCAACAGAGAGAAGGTTTATAATTATAAGGTTTGTAGAGATCCCGTTATTATCGGAAAATAGAAGTGGATAATGGGTTTGGAAGCGGTATCTAGTTAAGCAAGGAAAGATGGGTAGATGGATGGATGGGCAGATAGGCCGATGTATGTATAATTATACTGAAATCCTTGATGCAAGAAGGTTTAGCTGAAATCCAAAGTGGAATTAGAAGTGCAATAAAGCTGTATCAAATAATATCTATAGAATATTTGTTCAAAGTTAGGTACGAAAGACGAACAGATATACCGATTTCGACAAATGATTTTTTCGATTTGATAACCATCACAGCATTAAAGCAAGTATCCCTTAGAAGAGAATAGTTATAGATTATCGATATATATATATATATGTGTGTGTGTGTGTGTGTGTGTGAATGTGTGTAGATATAGATAGTGAGATTAATAAAAGAATAAACGATTAATGCGAGGGAATAAAATAAAAAATATATCTGTCCCAGCCCGGACTCGAACCTGGATCTTCTGCTTTCCGGACAGTCCCGGTGGTATAATGGTTAGCATTCGTGCCCGAAAAGTAGGAGATCCAGGTTCTGGGACAGGTAGATTTTTATTCTATTCCCTCGCATTAATTGTTTAAAATTTACGTGGGATAATATATCACAACTAAATTAATATTTATAAATGTTAATAAAAGAATATTTTACTATATTTTGTATTGAGAGGATCTACGTTTAAATGAAGAGGAGAGAAATAATAGTAGGCTTTCCATTTTATTATTTTAAGAAATTTGGATTAAAATTCATCTCTGAGTAAAAGAAGAGAGAGAGAGGGGGGAAGAGAAAGATAGATAGATAGAGAGAGAGAGAGAGACAGACAGACAGACAGAGAGAGAAAGTAAGACAAGGGAGATAAAGGGAATGAGATCGGAAAAGAAAGAAAGACTAAGGAGAGAAGAGTGTGAGAGTAGAAATGGGAGAATGAAAGAGAGAAAGACGAGGGAGATAAAGGGAGTGTGAGGGGAAAAGTGAGAGATATAGGGAGAATGGTAAAGAAGGGAGTTAAAGGGAGTGGGGTGGGAATGGGAGAGAGAAAGAGAAAAGAGAGAAAGGGAGTGAGAGGGGAAAAGAGAGAGAGACAAAAATGAGAAAGAGTGTGAGAGTGGAAATGGGAGAATAGATTAGATTAGATTAGTTCTTTATTCTCATAGGTTGCACCTCCTTTCTTCCTGACAATTTCAGGCTACTAATAATATACGCTTTCTATAGAAAGATAGAGAGAGAGACAAAGAAATAAAGAGGGTGAGAGGGGAAAAGAAAGAGAGACTAAGGAGAGAAAGAGTACGAGAAGGGAACTGGGTGATAGATAGAGAGAATCGATGATTATTAAATAATATTTGCCGTAATAAAGTCTTCTCGAGATGGTTGCTTATAGAAAGAGATTAAGAACTTACTTATTATTACGTTAAATACATATTCAAAGTAACTAAAAGTTCTTGCTGGAGAGTGTAAAACAAAACCTATTACACGAGTAATGGCATAAGCCCATTTACTTGTACCCTCCCAGGCCGGAGGGTTTGTGTGTTCAGAAAAGTTCGTATCACATGCCGACTAAAGCAATTTGCAGTCTGAGAAATAGAATAGCAGGAGTCTCCCCGCGAGATATGTGTGTGGAGTGGAATAGGTGATGCATCGGGGCCCGAACTTTCCCCAAACCCTGTTATCTAGTTAGCCACCCCCCATCGGTGTTTATTAGTCCTAACGAGTCTTGTCTCACACCAGAGGCCAAGTCAGAGTTTCGACCCCGGTCTTTTTCTCCAAGCTCTCAGCATCTTTTATTCAATCATCATCAGGGTGTGTGTGTGGGGGAGGGGGAGAGATAGAGGGAGGGAGAGAGAGAGAGAGAGAGGGAGAGAGAGAGGGAGAGAGGGAGAGAGAGGGTGAGAGAGAGAGAGAGAGCGAGAGAGAGAGGTATGGTGGAGAGGGTAGGGGAAGGGGAGAGAGAGAGAGAGAGAGAGAGAGAGAGAGTCATT
>KZ808535.1:77548-98484 GCA_000696205.2 Oncopeltus fasciatus | reverse complement strand
GGGGGGGGGAGAGGGGAAGTGTGGAAAGGGGAGGGGAAGGAGAGAGTGAGAGAGATAGATAGAGAGAGAGAGTTAGAGTGAGAGAGAGTGTGTGAGAGAGAGCGAGAGAGAGAGAGTGAGTGAGAGAGGGTGAGAGGGGGAGAGAGAGCGAGAGAGAGAAGTATGGTAGAGAGGGTAGGGGAAGGAGAGAGAAATTTGTAAATAAGATAGAGTGAATGATATCGGTAAGGGAAAACTGAACGTTTGACTTAATATTCAATTCCGGAATGGGGATAATTCGGACTAATCCGAGGATGTATTATTCTCTAGAACAATTTGAGGTATGGTGGAGAGAGAGAAAGAGGGGGAGAGAGGGAGAGAGGGTAAGAGGGGGAGAGAGAGATAGAGAGTGAGAGGGAGAGAGAGAGAGTGGGGGAGTGTGGAAAGGGGAGGGGAAGGAGAGAGAAATTTGTAAATAAGATAGAGTGAATGATATCGGTAAGGGAAAACTGAGCGTTTGACTTAATATTCAATTCCGGAATGGGGATAATTCGGACTAATCCGAGGATGTATTATTCTCTGGAGCAATTTGAGGTATGGTATGGGAGAGAGGGAAAGAGAACAAGAAAGTTATTGAGGATCTTTTTCAAATTATTTTGTACAATTACTTTAGTCTAGGCATCGGATTTTGAGAACATATATTTTTTTTTTTCAGGGCAGGACTAAAAAGTTAATGGTTACACCTAATCCTTAAACATCTGCACATAAACATATAAGACAACTAATGTAACCTTTGTCTATATATTAGGTGTAACTCTGCTAAGTTGATATACTTATGATGAGTTCGATATTTATCATCACTTGACTTAAAGTAGATAAACATCAGCTAGGTAGACCACAATGATTTATTTTCCAAACTTATTGCGTATTTTGAGTTTTCCCTTCAAATTCCATTTTCCAAGCATATATTAATAAAATATTCAACTTTTTTGGATACTTATATCTATATAAGTTGAATATTTTATAATTACATTTATTATTATCTATTGATTTTAATTGTATGTGATTTTCTATATTATAATAAAATAACACAGTATATGAAATATTGTACAATATTCTACGGAGCATTGTATTGAGCGTAATAACCTAGATGTTTATCGCCTAAACAAATGCATATCAATCTATCCAACTACGGAGCATTATAGTATAAATGCGAATAATATAAGAAGTAACTGATACTTTTCGCTGTTATACAAGATTGATAGTGTCAGAGTTTGAAAAAAGCGTTGTAAAATTGTACTCAACAGAATCATAAATTAAATTTCCCCTAGAGAATAGTGCGAGTAAGTTGTAAAATGGATAAATAAACGTAAAGTTTTCATTTAAAGCACATACTAATGATCCTTGAATTAAAATCTTACATTAAAGTTTCTCTAAGCAAGGGGCAAGACAGCAGTTCAACTATTTTAATAAGTAAATGTTTGGGGAAAATTAAGTTAAATGTTTGTTAAAATATTTAAAACTCTCTTAAATTTCACTTGGTTTTTTTCTCTCTAATTCATTTTCCTCTTTTCTTCTCATTTACATTGTCATCTTTCTTACTCGTCTTTTGAAATATTCTCAACTTTATAACCTCTTAAGCTTATAATTTTTCACGACAAAATGAATATTTTCTTAATCTTGAACAAGTTTTATGCGCAAGTCGGTGAAATAGAATACTTACGCAGGATCATAAGTCACAGTGATCATTTCAAATTGAATTAAGGGAGGCCAAGCAAACAAAATTGTCGAAAGCCTATGTATCACAGAAATGTATAAATAATAGCATGACTAGTTGATGATAGTTGTTGATATGTAATAGTTGATCATGATGATTTTGTGAGTGTTGTAAGTGTTTGTTTTTTTTTTGTTTTTTTTTAGATTTCCCGGTCTTTGATGGCTCATTAGAAGTTTTTGAGAAGGAAAATCAACAAACAGACTGCTCTACAAACCATTTTAACAGAGCATACTGAATCAAGAAATATCCACACAATATAATATAAATTAACTTGTGCAAGCAATCTCGTACTATATATGTATTGATTGGGGTACATTACAGATATTGAATGCTCCTAATTGTTTGATGTTTCTGTAATTTTAATATCTTTTTAATACACGTTGCTGTTATATAAAATATAAGACAGTAAAATTTGTCTTTAATTCGTTAAAAAATTATTAAAATGCTTTCACTTTTATTAGTAGCAGAAACTTTTTTCAATCACTAGCATAACTTTATTAGCGCATTAAATTTTTTCATCAATTTTTTAAAGTTAATATTTTTTTAAAAGAAAATATTTTATTTAGTATGAAAGTAACGAATAAAGCTATGATAGGTTTTCTCTTCCTGATCAGTCTTGAGTAAATTTACTTACCTTTATGTTTATTTTTCTCTTCGGTTTTGTAAATTAAATTTCCTATTTACTCTTATATATCCATATTTAATGAAATATGGTAAATTTGCTCAGTCTAATTGGACTTTTTCTAACTCCGCCCCCCCCCCCCCCCTGGCAACTAGGGAGAATAGGTAGAAGCATCTACAGATAGCCACCATATACTAATCACCCATAGCACTGGACGGGCTTTTATTAATCAATCAACGCGTGATCATGTAGCTTAGTCAAACCCTCAGTCCCAAGCTTATGAGATCCAAACGGATCCCATGGGCTAATGCCGACGCCCCCATGCTCAACCCATATATCCCCTTAATTCAGAAGGCTGATGAACTGACCGTTGAAACAAAGCCTTCTCATCTTGTCATTCTATGAGGAAGGTCTAAACAGCTCTCTAAAATAAACAAGATCATCATTCATCAGAGTATGCGTCCTAACGCCAGAATCAATCGCCAATTCACTTCCTAATATGTGAATTTACCATATTTGCGAAATTTCACGTCAGACCTGTCAGACCATTATTTAATTTAACTATTATTAAAAATAAAACTTCTTTTCTTCAATGTTTTCCACATTCTTCAAATAAGAAAAACTTTTGTTTTTGGTTTTAGGTGTTTGAGAACCTCAGCTGATTAGGCCATATTTGCAAATTGACATCTAAATATTGTATTTATGTCTTACAATTCTAACGACTCTTGCAGACAATTACTCTACTACAAATATATTTTATTTAACTATATTTTTGTTACATTTAAGTTAGATCGGTGAAAATAGTTTTCAAAAGCACTAGCACGGTGCCAATAAGTTAGAGTTGAATTTCCTTGATGGAACCCTGTTCAAAAGTACCACCTCACTAGTTTAGCCGAATCAGTCAGTCGCAATTCAGAACGCAGTGACGTACGACCTCTCTGCCAATCAGATGTGTCCGTGTTTCAATGCAGAGTCACTGCCGGGAGATGGTGTTATGTTCGCTCCTAGCGCTCTCGAGGGCAAACCGCAAACCAGGCTCCACCCGCAAGCCACAGCCTTTTCCACAGATGACCTCTCTCCTTTCGGACTCACGTAAATCACAAGTTATGTTACACACAGCACATAAGGCCCGTCACAAAAAAAAACAAAAAAAAAAAACAAACAAACAAAAACATTATGTACAATGAAAAAGAACAGGGGAACTAATGAGTTAATTAGTTAACACAGAAAAAGTAAAAATTACACAGGGTATTTCCAAATTTCCGGGGATCTCTCGCCCTACGACAGTGAGTAATGAAGAGAGACTGCAGAAGCGGATCCAGTCTCTCTTCACTCCTCACCGACGAAGGGCGAGAGATCCCCGGAAATTTTACACCTTGTAATATTTTCTTTGTGAGTGTTCATTGAACTCTATATCCCACCTGTTATTCAATACAATGTATCGCGGCTACGAGTGTTTCAAGGGTAATTTTAAAAGAAGACCAAAATTTTAAATCTTATTCAGTTCGTTAGTTTTATCGTCAGGAATTACATGGATTGGAAAAAATAAGTGTAAAATGTAATTTTTTAACTTTTATAAATAATTTTAACATTTAACATTTTCCCAAAAATGAATATTGAATAAATATTTTAAAATGTAATGTCAATTTTGAGGCAGATTGTCCTACAAAATAAAAATTGATGCTAAATTTAGTATTCATACAGTAATTGTTGTATAATGACTAAACCAAATAATGATATTTAAAACTCTATTCGTTAAAATTAATGTCCGTCGCAATGAATGCGAAACTACTAAGCAAATATTCTATGTTTCATTAAAGATGGACACAGATGAAAATAAATAAATAAGAGTAACTTTTATCTGATCGCATAAGTTGAGGAAGCTAATAAGATTAAAAGCCAAGAAAGGCTGCCTCAACTCTGTTCTGGGGGTAAGAGTTTGGGAAGCGCAACAAACTTGGATGGCTTCTTTAGTATGAATGTTTGGGAAAAATTGTATTTAACAAAAAGTAAATAATTTACATTATGAACAATAAAATATTTTCATCGCACTAATAATAACAAAAATATTATTATTTTTGGTCGTTCTCTAAGTCCTGATTTCATATTCGTCAACTTACATTAAAGAAAATAATTAATATTAGTAAGGGATTTGAATTAGTATAATAAAATATCGATCTTGGTTCCTCCCTTGGTTTATGAAGTGGGGCGCAACCATATTTTTGTATTTACCTCGATAAATATTTTCCTTAAAATTTAATATAATGGATCCATATGGCAATTCTTCAAGTGCCAAGCACGAGATATTAATATCCTGATCTAAATTTATTTCAAGGAAAGAAATTCCATTGAGTTATAAACTTTTTTTATCTTTTTTTTTTTTTTTAAATCAGTATACTTAGCTGTGATATGTCAGGCTTGAGGACTAAACAGGTATATTTTTCTTCAGGAAACTTTTTGGCTTTTCAATTAATTCACCTTCATATATTTTATAATTATATTTTCTAACTCACTTTATAATCTATCTGAAAACATAAGTGGATCCATAGTATACATTATCCTTACAGTTCCCTATTACTTACATTCTCATAGCATCTAAGTTTAAGAGATTAATTTTCTTTAATAAAAATAATCTATTCAAGACAAAAAATAAAACATCAACTTAAAAACCTTCTATTTGCCTCGAGCTTGTAAAGGATACGTTTATAATAATAAGAGAAGCCTAATATTTTCCAGATTATTGCACATAATTTATCCCCGAAAATATTAATGTTTTCTTCTAAAAAAAATTTTAAGGTTTTTTATTTTTAAAAGTTAAAAGTATTATTTTTCAGTATTAAAGGGAATAATATAGAAGTCAAATGAAAATCCTTAATTTTCAGAAACGATTATAAAACATCCTTAATAACAATCCTTAGGAAGCCATTTTTTTTGTCTCAATATTTTAGAATAATTTTTGTTTTAAAATTGTAAGATTGTTTTATTGTGAAATAGAAATTTTCATTCTTCTAGGATCAGCATTTTTTTTCAAAAATTATTATCATTCAGAAATTGATACATTAATAAATGGGATAATGGGGCTATAAAAGGGTAAAATGTATTAAGGAGGGGAAGGACGACTTATAAAAGCCTATTCTCCTTTAAAAATCCCAAATTTTAGTGGACAGCCAGATCCACATCGTTCTAAAAATTCATCTGGAAAATATAAGGAAACATGTCACTTGATAAATCTTTTTATTTTATAATAAATATAAATAAAGCAAGAGAGGACTCATATATTTAAAATATAGCCTTTATTCTTCTTTAAAGAAAAAATTTCACAACAATAATATTAACGAAAATATACAATATAATTTTTCAACTATCACTAAATCCCCCACTCCCCTTCGTCTAATGATAACTATAAGTCAATATTCATNTATATATATATATATATATCCTAGTTACTAAGTTTTATTTCTATGATTCTAAAATAAAGGGGTCTGCCTTGCCTTCGTACTTATGTTCTAAAATACTTTTATCTTTATTTCATAAAGATTTTATGCAAATAAATGTTAGAACAATTCTTTTTTTATCTTAAAATGGTCTCTAATCCTTTTCCTGACACTAACGGTAGGGAAATAGTTATCAATAATCAATTAAAAAATTTATTCTGACTATAATACCCTTTTCTCCAATAACCGTTTTCCACAATCAACGAATTCATCCAACTAATGTGTGAGAGTACACACACACACACACACACAATTTTTAAAGAACCTTTTGTGTAGGATGGTCAAGAAACAAAGAAATTTTACGTCGACTTTGCTTAAATATTTACAATTTTTTAATAATTTAAAAATTTAATTCTGAAACAGTATTTAAAACATTTTAAAGAAATATACTGAATGTCAAAAACTAATCATTTGAAAATCAACAGTTTCGAATGAATTTATCAATAAACTTATGTCCTTTATTTAATTATTTTTTTAGAAATTTTTTGCTTATGTATTTTTATTATTATTTATGTTAAACTTTATTTAGAAGTATTAAAAAAATTGTGAATTTATTATCAAAATAATTACCTCTCTTGGGCACACGTTTGACTGCAATTAGAATGTTCATTAATTACTGGAAGAGCAGTTAAACCATCATTGATGCCTTGATGTATTTCTAGCCGTTTATGGCAAAGGTAAATTCAATTATCCCTAAAATGTAAATTGACCCCATTACTTTGCACGCACTAAGTAAATACACTGAGAAGTAAAGCCAGAGTAATTGGACTATTAACGTCACGTTTCGCAAGATGAAAGCAGTATATATTTTAATAAGTTAATTTAATTTACTAATTAATTCGTAATAAACCATGGAACATACACAGTTATATAAATAATACTTTTCATTTCAAAGTAAATGTTTTATTTGCTATTTTTCCTTAGAATTATTTGTAGATAATTTTTTCTGGAAATTTCAATGTTTTCTTCTAATAAATTAAAACTTTTAAAAACAATAAGGAGGTATTTTATTTTTAAAAGTTAAAAGTATTATTTTTCAGTATTAAAGGGAATATTATAAAAGCCAAGTGAAAATTCTTACTTTACAGAAATTAACATAAAAATATCCTTAATAACAATCCTTGGGAAGATATATTTTTCTCATTAATATTTTAGAATAATTTTTGTTCTGAAATTGTAACATTGTTCTATTGTAAAATATAAATTTTCATTCTTCTAGGATCAGCATTTTTTTTCAAAAATTATTATCATTCAGAAATTGATACATTAATAGATGGGGTAATGAGGCTACAAAAGGGTAAAATGTATTAAGGAGGGGAAGGGCGACTTATAAAAGCCTATTGTCCCTTAAAAAGCCCAGATGTTAGTGAAGTTTGTCTTATCCTTGCTTGAGGGGTTTCATCCTCAATAACATATTTTCTATGTATTAACGTAGCTTGCCACATAATAAGTAGGTCTCTTCAAACGAATACTATCCTTTCAGTCTAAGATTATCAGAAAAATTGCTAACGCTCCATATTATGTGTCCAACTCTACCCTTCATCACGACTTTAATATTCCTTTTGTCAAAGACCTTATCTCCACCCGCTTCAAGCTCTTCCATAGTAAACTCCATTTTCATCTTAATCCATATGCCCAATCCCTGTCGTCGGATTCCAAACCTCACAATCCTCCCCGGCGACTAAAACGGAGATGGCCTCGCGACCTCCTGGGCCTTAATGCCTAAACTTATTGGGATTGGGCCCTTTCTCCCTGCAAAGTGATGATCATTTTTCTTAATGAAATTTCTCTAGTAGTTTTTCAATAAAAAGAGTTTGTTACAGAAGTTTAAAAAAATATAGGAACGTTTTTACTCTGAAGTGAGTGCAATATTTATAGTAGAGAAATAAATTCCAGTATTCCTTTGTTTTTTTGATGAAAGCAATTTCAAGAGATATCTTTTATAGCGATCCTTCTGACAGTGAGACCTGTAGATCGTTAGCAAAGGTTTCGAGATACACCCACTCGTTTGCACGCCCTAATAAATATTGATATAAGAAATATATGTATTTTTTTTTTTTGTAATTTCCTCATACATTCAAAGTTACGAAGACGCTTCACTGCATCTCTCTTTGATGAATATAATTGAACAGGCATAAGAAAAAGAAAAAAGTTTATCACGTAATCTATGGGTAACAAAAAATAGATAAAACTTAGTTCCTGGTAGGAGATGAGTTTTTTTACTATTTGGTGTGTTTTACTAGTGTAATGACAAGCCCATCCCATAGTGGGGATAGATGCCACATAAAAAGTTTTTAGTTTTGAGTTGAGAAGCCCTCAGATAAATGTGAGCCGAGCTGTTGAGAACGCTTCAGCAGCTGTTATGAAAAAGTAAAGGCTATATTGAGGCGGTACTCGAATCTGGCGGCTAGTTAAGGGCAAAAGGGATTTTCCTGGCGCCCAGAGAGAGAGAGAGTGCCCAGTGGAAAGTCCCAAGAGATTCAGTCAGTTTCCTCTTCCCTATCGGTGAAGGTGGAGAACACCCTTCTTTTTCTTCATCATCCCCAACACCCCAACCCCCTCCTTTTATTTTTTATTTCACTTTTAATGGTGGTCTCGGTCAACCATTTTCGCCCGCGTTATTTCTGACAGCTTCAATTTTAACCCCTTTACAACCACTTTGTATTCCTCCTTTAAATTACATTTAATTTTAACTTGACTGCTACATTACACAAATTGCTTCAATATTTCTTATCATTTAAAAAAATTATTATGTTTAAATAATTATTAAAAAAAAAGTGTGTTAATGTAAAAGAAAAATAAATACAATTTAAAGAGATAATTTACCTAACGATATCATTATTATTTTATTTAATTAATTATACANAGAAAAAAAATTATAGAACACTAACAGATACGTATGTACTGTTTTATATATATATATGAGTTGTGTGTGTGTGTATGAGTCACAGAAAGTTTTAAGTCATTTAAGAATTAATAATATAATAAATAATAACTTAACGATATCATTATTATTTTATTTAATTAATTATACATAAAATCGTTTTTTTTTCTAACTGGGATAGAAAACGAATATGCAAGATTTAATTTTTATTTTACAATTAATAATCCATAAATATATGGAGAAATATATTGTCAAACGTTTGTACCTACCACAATTTCTAGTGGTCATACGTGATGTACTACACTAGTCCAGTAGTAGTGGACACTACACAGCTGTCTATCCTTGCCTTTGATAAACTTATGAAAAGGAAGACAAAGATTGACTTACTTAAAACTGTAAATCTAAATTAAATTAATTTAATTAAGTAATTGTTATTTGAATGAAATAAATAACAACTGTGGAAGAAACTTGACCTTCCATGGGGTGAAATCCTCTAAAATGTCCAATTGGAGAGTTTTTTGAATGTAGATATTATTAATAGATGATTTTAGTTGGGGTTCCTTGACAGAACTCCAACTAAAATCATCTAATAACTTATAAAATATCGTTCCTCAACTTCGACTTTCCAGGAATAAAAGTAATTGTTGACCTAATCTCTCTCGCTCTCTCTCTCTCTACATATATATANACCCTGCTCACCCCCTCTATCAGAAGCCCAAATGTTACACCTCAAGAAAGATCGTCCAGTACAACAAACACCTGCCAGTCCACATCTCCACTCATCTCTCACACTCACCATGGCGTAATTTCACAAGACTCACCACACTCAACAGCCCTGATGATGGCTTACTAGGTAAGCCGAAACGTTGGCATAAATAAAAATATTACTCCAAATTTTGGTGTATATTTTTTCTTCCTGGCCGAAACCCCGACCATTCTCACATATTATAAAATAAAATTAAAAATAATAAATAGCGTTTTCTCATTTTAGAAATAAAAGCAAAGTATTTCAATAATATAACCCAAATATTGAAAATCTGATTACAATATTATTTTCACCCACCCTCAGGACCCTCAACTTCTCAAAAGTTTTTTTTTAACAGCTAATTTAGTTATTAATTTATCGAAAACAATGAAATATAATTAAGAATACGAGGAGTTTGAATGAAAATATTTACATTTACACTTGATATGAAAAAATATATCCGATAAAATGGAGCTGCGGAAAATTGGAAAAACATTTTTAAACTCATTATGTTTACTTAATAATTATATTTTAAATTTTTCTCTCCAGCCCCCCTCCTCTTGAAAAATTTGAATTATTAAAGAAAAGAGCCTTTCGTTTCGAATTAAAAACATCTTGACGAATCTCATTGCAGAAAAAAAATTATAGAACACTAACAGATACGTATGTACTGTTTTATATATATATATGAGTTGTGTGTGTGTGTATGAGTCACAGAAAGTTTTAAGTCATTTAAGAATTAATAATATAATAAATAATAACTTAACGATATCATTATTATTTTATTTGTACATATTTATTATATATTTTGAGAGCACATTGCAAGTTGCACGCTGTGCAGGGTGTAATTCATAAATAAAGTGTTAAAAAAAAAAATGATTTATGGGAGTTAATCTGAAATCCAAAAATGTATTACATTCATGTAGTACTAGAAGTAATTTTCATTTTTTCATTTTAAGTAAACTAAATATGTTACATACTGTACTAATAATGTCCAAAATGTCCCATAGAACAGAATACAGCAACATGAGTTTTGGTAAACCCGGAAGTTGGGGTGAGCCTTAGCTTAGCCTCGGCCATGAACAAAACTTATCTCAAACTCCAGGGTAGTAGTGTTATTAATTTCAGCTGTAGCATATTCATTGATATTGTTTTCCCTTTATTAAATTTTGATAGAACTTGAATCACACGTGCTTGTACGTAAAATATTGCATAACTTTGGATCCCAATCCTCCCAAAGAAGAAGGATCACCAAAAAGATAGTCGGCAAAATATTTAATCCATAAATAATTATTATGTTAATAAGACTTAAATTTAAGTTCAGACTATTTGATGTCTATGTATTATAAAATAAATATGGTTGATGGTTAGTTGGCCGTCTCGAATATCATGTGAGAATGGTCGGGGTTTCGGCCAGGAAGAAAAAATATACACCAAAATTTGGAGTAATATTTTTATTTATGCCAACGTTTCGGCTTACCTAGTAAGCCATCTAGTTAAGCCATCTTCAGTTGTTTTCTGCAGTTTACAATGTGAACAACCACCCTGGGGAGNTGAATAGATTTCTTTTAAAAAATTCCAAAACTTATATTGCAGCAGATTTCTTTAAAATGATGTTCAAGATAGTTCATTACCTATTAAGTACATCTATACATTTTTTTATGCTTAAAGCAGAAAACAAGTAAGCTATGCGGGAAGTTTGATGAGACAATATTTGCTATTAATCACTTAACATTTGTTAAGGAACAATTTCACTGAATTTTTCTTGAAGGATAGTACTTTGATTTTAAATTTCTTATTTTTTTTTCAGTTCAGAATTTTGAAAGAATTTTGTCTTGCTTAAAGTACGCAAAGAAACATTTTAATTCAAAAAGGAAAAAAATAATTCAAAATCTTTGAACAACAGTTCAAATATGATTATTCATGGTGTAAAGAAAGATAGATAGTCATTTCTCTGGTGAAATCATCTCTCTAAAAATTTTAATAGACGATTTTCATCACCATTAGTATTCTTAGAAATTTTGTTGACATAAATGCAGCTTTATTTGATACTTTAAAAGAAAATATACTATCAGAAATTTACTTGTTACGTTCAGTGACTGCTTAAGTGGTTTCATTAACAAGCAAATGAAATAATAAAGGAGTCTTGCACTATTTTACTTGAAAATATGCATAGAATTTCACTGAATCAATAAAATTAACTCTCTGTATCTAAGCCTTTCTTTGAAATTAAAGATGTGACTACTAATGGTTTTGTTTTTGAGTAGTACCTAATAATAATAACATATGCCTGCAACTAAAAATTTGAATTGGATTCTCATAAAAATTGGTATTGACTTTTACAAATGAAAATAACTTATACAAAAAATATATATTTTTATTGATATGTTTATAGTCTGTTATTCCAGCTGAGAAGACTAAATAGCCTATGACATGTGTTGATAGGAAAGGCATCACTCCCTTCTGACGTATCCCTCCCTCACTCCCCACTACCACTACCACCACCACCACGTGATTGATCGTCGGACAAACGCCAGAGGCAGGCACACGTCAGTAAGTCTGAAACCTACTGCCGATCCACTAGGAACTCCCGTTTCGTTTATAATTCCTTTTTATTTCGTCAACCCTACGGGATGAGCCCTGTCAGGTTCCGCCCTTTTCAGAACTGTACAATGAGGCCCTAGAGGGATTCCGTTTTCAAAATTTCGGATGGTGATCGGAGAGACGGAATGACAGTGGGAAAGAGAGATGAAGTCAGCTAAAACGAATAAAAAATTAAATGGAGGACACTTATAATCACGCTTTAATGAATAAAAGGTACTTCGTTGTCAACTTTTGAAACCCTCAATTCAATTACCTATCGAGTTTAATACAAATCATAAAACAATATTTTTCTATTATGCCAGTCAATGCATTAATGTAGATTTGCTTTAGAATTCAGAAATTAGCTCATTAATTTAGATAGCCCTTCTATACCAAACCTTCCCTTGAGAACTGTTGAAGATTTTTAAAAATTAAGAGAACAAAAATGGTAACATCATTGAGATTGTCAAAACTTTAAAATTTAAAGCCTTCATTTAACCCGATTGGAAATTAAGGATCATTTTCACACAAAATTAAGTACATCGTTCAAGCGGATGAAACTTAAATATTTGATTTTATTTAAATCAGAATAGTTTTTGAGAAATTGCGAGTATTTGACTTTATTTGACATGGAATGACTTTATTTTATTGGATTTTGAAATTCTATGTATCTTAGTATACAAAATATTTCGAATGAGGAGTAATGATTTTGATTTTCAAGGTGGAATAAAGTAGTTTTTTTCCTAAGAATAGAAACCCCTTAGAGGCAGTATTAGCAATATTATTGTCTCCTCATTATGATTATGATTAAATTAATCATTTACTTTTTGTTATGGGAATATATAATGAAGCATAAGTATTTGCTTAGTTGAATCGTGATGGATTTTTAACAGATGTGCAAGCTAATTATTATTCATCTCATTAAATTAGAAGATGTCAACTAACAGACTGTAATAAATAAATATATATTAATTTAAAAACAAAAAATTATTATTCAGTACATTTTCTCAAACCTTTTCTTTAAATGTTAGTTTAGAATTCTTAAATCCTGCATTAAAAGCAGAAGCACTTAATGATTTGACTAGTTTAGCTTTTGTTGCTAATTTATTTATATTTACGCTTGAGTCTGAAGGGAATGGAATATTTACGCTTAAGTCAGAACGGAAGAAGGGCGGTATAGTTTGGTATTTATAGTGATGGCATTGGAGTATATAAGCCCTTTTGCAATAAACAAGCCACTTTACTGGCTATCTTAGTCCACCAATTTGTTGGGCCGAAATTTGGTAGAGGACACATTAAAAACATTTGACTAAAATATTCCTCTCGTGAAAATAAATCTATCATTTTAATTGTATCTTTCCTAATTTTTATAATTAAATGATTCCTCACTAAAATATCGAAACATATGGTCGACTAAAAATTACAAATATCATTAATTTAAAGGAGATCTAAACATTTAAAGTAATCACTTTGAAAAAATGCATCAAAATTATGCGTGATAAATTTGGAATAATAAAAATCTATTAATTCTGTTGCAAAATTACTTGATTTTTTGGTTAAAGCAACATAGATGATAGCGAGAAAGAAATTATTTTAGCATTTATTTTTAGTTCATGTAACATAATAAAAAATTTTAAAATAGAGAGTTTTTGACCCTAGAGATTATTAGTAGATGTTATTTTGTTGAGGTTCGGTCAAGGTAGATACAAAAAAAAAAAATTAAAAATGTGTATTTTTTAATTATCACGTTGGCAGATAATTAAAACAACATTAAAAATATGTTATGTAAATTATAATATATTCGATTTTTTATATATTACAAAAATGTTAGAAAAGTTTTACTTTTTTTAGGCTAAATAAATTCACAATTACAGAAGCGTAAAATAGGCTATGCCTGTTAATTTCAATAAAATAGACAGAAAAAAATTATAGAGTAGAGCTCAAATCTCCGTATTCCTCTTACATATTTCAGTCACAAACGAACCCTCACCAAGGGACATTATTTGTTCTAGGGATTGTTGAGGTCTTGGCGTGAACAAAATTTTACTTAATTTTCATTGGTCTAATTATTAAGGGTTATGAGAGAAATTTAGAGGAATCACCCAAAATAAAGCGTTATTAGTGTTCAATTAAGAGTAAGCATTCATGTTGGGAGAAATCTGCCACAATGTAGCGAACTTGTTTTCATTACAGGGAAGGCATTCGTGCTGAAGAATGTCTGCGAATTCCGCAGTCGAGAAATGGGCCAATACGTACCCCGCAGGTTATTGGGAAGAGCGAGGACTGATTGGCCGGCCTGCAGAAGTGGTTCGTTGGGGGCAGGGCTTAGCGGCAATCCTCGGTCGGGAGTGGTCTCGAGCCCTGGGTTCTCGGGACCTCTCCCGACCGAGAGTATTTCTAGTTATTGCTACAGTCTTGAGAGCCCTTCAGAACTTGGCTGGAGTGGCACGTGGAGGTAGGGGCACGCAGAGGGCGTGTTACAACTCGCAAATATCGATACCTAGAGATCCCAGCTGGTTTTGCGGGTTTGTTAGAGTAGCCTATCCCAAAGTACCGTGCTGTAGGCGTTCCAAAAAGAACAGAAAAGTCTAGTAAACATACAAGATAATGCACTAATCAGTAAGAGCGAAATGTTAAAAAATTTTAAAAATTTATTAATTCAATTTAAACATTCAATTCACAACGGTAAACGCTAATTTACCTATTATTAAAAAAATGTACTCTCAAACAGTTTACTTATGTGAGGAGGGATTGGTCGAGGATTTGGTCTTGATATCTAGAGAAATAAAAACTAATTTTTAAATTAAAATTGTTCAGGAATTTTTTCAAGACGATGACCTCCATCCATGATGGGGGAGACAGTATTAGTCTCTTACATTTACAGTCAAGGCTTAGCTATCCCAGAGCAGAAAACAGAACCCAGAGGAGAAGATACCTCTATAACTCCCATAGCCGTGAAAAAGTACTGAAATTTAGGACGAATCGTTGGAAACCATAGAAACTGTTATGATTCACAAATTAGTTTTATTTTTTCCAATTCTGAAACCAAATTTTAGACCAAACCCTCCTCATTAAGTTCAACGGCTAACCTAATATTTAACATCTAGATAAATATCAACTGATCAATGAACTTTCTTAAAAAAGCAGGTATAGCCATGAGAATCTAGATTGAGGAATGAGATATTGTTTGTTATTTTAGTTAATAATGATTTATTTATTATAATTTATTAAATATATAATAATAATATTTAAATAAATAAATAAATCCATTAATTTAAGTTGTTGTGATGGTCGAAATAATCCTGATTCCTGTTTTTTATTGACTAATCTATGGTAAACATATTAAAGGGTATTTGTAGGGCATAATAACCTAGAAGTTGATTGCCCTTTAATGATCTACTCTACTACTCAACTGATCAATAGCCAAGAAAATACAATTTGTTTATTCTAAGATGATTTTAGTTGGGGTTCGGTCGAGGTATATATAATATCTACGGTCAACAAACTCTCATTTTGAACATACAATATGTTTATGCTCTTCTCTAAGGTGCCTCCCACTCTACCCTATAAAATTCTTACATACTATAAATAATTATTTTCTCGCTGGAAATGTTAATTAAGATTCAGTATACGCCAACATTACCTTTTCCTATTTGCATAAAGGCAGTTTGTTAAAAAGTTGATCAGCTGAGACAATCAGACAACCCCTCGTCCCCCTTAATTAAGGGAGCATATCCATGGCCCCCTCCTCGTACCCTTTCATCAAGTAAGTAATCAAGAGAAGTGAGTAGTTAAATGATAACAAGCCCGCCTCTCGAATAAGAATTAGGAGAGACCTCATCTCTTGTATCCTTTTTCATTCGCTATATTTTATTATTCTTACATTTAATATAAATAGCCTTTATTAATTTTACAACAGTATAATTCTTACCAAAATATAAAAGAATAAATACATTTGTAACTTCTTAATTATAACGAATCTATTTTCTTTTATGTTAACTGGAACAGTGGAAAGGTAAACATTAAAATTTATTATCTTTGGCAATTTATATGTATACATATAATAATCTGTAATTAATATGAAGGCATGGTAGTTTATTACCGACAGGAACTCCCATCCTAGACACTGGACTTCTAGGCATGAAGCCCCAAAGCTCACAATGCAAAGGAAGTTATTTTTTCTTTGAGGGCGCCAGGGGAAGTTCATGGGATCCGTTCGGGTCTCGGCAATCCTGGCGCTGCGGGATCAAATCCCGCCCTGGGCAAGCTTTTTCCGATAAATAGAAGCTTGTCCCGAGCCATGTGAGTTTAGAATGGGATGGCATCATGTAGATAGCCCCTCCTGCCATGACCCCCCTAGGTGGTTAGAAAATGAAAGTTTACACTTTATTTATTTATTTTTATTGTTTTTTGTTTTGTTTTTTTATGTTTTTACAAATAAATTAAGCGCCCAGAACGATGTGCAGACCGCACGCATGCTCAAGAGTTCCATTGGTCGCTTATAAACAAACCCTTTGTATTTTTCCCCCTAGGGTTCCTATTACCAGAAGAGAGACGGTCTTTCTGTGCATATATAAATATCAAGTTATATGTCACTGTAGCAACTCTTTATTCTTTTTTCTCGCTAATACTGGTACTTGGCTTTGAAATTCCACTAAGGCAATTCCTTTTTTCCCTGCAGAGAGTGTTGTCAAAAAGGAAATTACTGAAAATGTACGTTTAACAGAGGCTCAGGGTGATAGTTAGCATGGAATGGTAAGAATTTAATTTTAAATAGGAAAATTTATTGAGGGATGTAGAGTTAAATAGGTAACATTTTAGGGAACATACATTAAGTTTTGGAGAGATGACTTTTTGAAGCACTGCAATCCAAAGAAATTAGATGGTATAACTAAACTAGTATTGTTTTTGTTTTTACTATTAATAATTGATTTTCATGGATGCAGAATTTTTTTTTAAACAGTTCTGTATAAGGAATTACATGCCAAGAGGGAAAACTCATTTTAATGATGTTCATTTACTCACAACCCACGAACACAAGCCAACAGATTTTTTTTTTCCAATCAACGACGACTGGTACGAAATTAGGGCTGGGTATTCCATCGAGTGTACTATGAATCTTACGGGTAATAACACACAATAAACTGTGTGAAAATCTTACACAAAGACACACAGAAACTAAATGAAACTATGCACTGTGAGTTTTCTTACAAGTTATATTTATTAATCTATTGAATTTCGTAACAATTAATGACGAATACTAACTGTAATTAACACCAATACACCGATTGATTATTAAATATAACAAATAATTGGTTAAAGTCATAACTGTAATGATAAATATATTATTTCCATTAACAATAAAAATTGAGTAAATATTGGTATACTAATTCATCCCTAATAAATAAATAAATATGAATGATTTAATATAACTTTTTATGTGCATAAAACTTTCACAGTGTGCTTATTTTGTCGGAGGTTTTTTACAGTCTTTAGAAAAATTTATGGATTATTCTTTCAGGCTTAACCGTATAAAAAAAAAAGTTCTTTGCCAAAAATGGGAAATGAGCGATTTCATTTTTTTTTTAAATAACTGATCCAATTAGTTCCAGTTATAATAATTTCCTTTGACATTTTAACTATTGTAATGCTAACATCTTCAGAAATCTAAAAACATTAATCTAAAACTAAAATTTTAATAGTTTAAATTAACGAATAATTTAGAGGCTGATAGGAGGCTACAACAAACTAAAACGTTTTTGACTTTATAAAATGTCTTTCGATATCCCATAAATATTAAATTAATAAAAAACTTGTCAAGTTCAAAAATCATGGATGTGTGTGTGTGTCTGTGTGTGAGTGTGTGTGTAACTAAAGAAACACCTGTGAGTGATTAATTATTTTTGTGTAGTAGATAACACCGAAAAACTTAATAATTTCAAACAAATAATGCGAGGGAATAGAATAAAAAATCTATCTATCCCCTGGCTGGTGACAGATTGATTTTTTATTTTATTCTCTCGCATTATTTTTTTAAAATTTACGTGGGATGATATACCACAACAAAATTAATATTTGTACTTGATAATTTCTTTCATTAAAACAACTTAAACAGCTATACTATTGTTTGATACTCAGCAATAAATGACTTTGAATACATTCTGAGATTATTGAGGATTCGGTCATTTATAAATTAGATTTATCATCTATGAAGAGATAGCCCGAGTTCATGTACCTCGCGATAAGAGACATGGTGTACCCGACCATGCCAATTCTCTGTTGGCTCTACCCTGTGATCCATCCCCATTGGAAATTGATTAGGGAATAATCCACTTATTCAGGGGGGAGTTTGCTAACCCTTGGTCGGAAAATGGCGTCTCGTGTTTACGGTTGAGGGCTTTGTCGATGAAACAACGTTAGCGAATATTTTTAAACGAGTTTCTTTCATAAACTTTACTGAATTAGGTACTGTGTCTATATTTTTACTATATATAATCTGCTGTAAACACCCTTATTTTTCTTATTTCGAATAATAATTGAATGATTATTATTCAAAATAATTAAAAGTAATAAACTATCTAGTTATGGTGAATTATATATACATACAAACACAAACACACACACACACACACACACATATATATANTTCATTGAAGCATGATGGATTATATGAGAATGGCAAGTCTATTTATCTATTTATCTATTTAAATGTATATATATGTAGTAAACAAGAACAGGTGGGATAGAGAGAGCAGTGCACACACAAAAAGAATAAATCACAAGGAATACATATATATATATAATGCTCATATAACAAAAATTGATGTTCTTATCTTACAGATATAGATAAACGAAGCTCAGTACTTTCAATTATTATTATTCATCCTAGTTTTATCTTTATTTGTATCAACAAATATATTTATATCTACATATTATGTGAAATATTATGCAATTAGTTCAATTGTAGTATTACCATAATAAGAACACTTCATGTATGTTTTTCGTACAGATATTTATTATTTGTTTTTATTTTAATAGATAATTTTATGAAGCATAATTAGTTTATAAAATATGAATATAATCTGTATTTGTATAAATAAGTTGGTACTCTTATACTAGCCATGACCATATTAATGAAGAGGGTAGGTTATATTAGTTGGGTGTGTGTATAACCTACACATTGGCCTGCTGAAATAAAAGACTTAGCTGAAACTATAAATCTTTAAGACTTGGTAAGAAGTCAGTGAAACTGATATTTCAAAATAATAATAAAAAAAATTATTTAAATAACCTATATTCATAAATATTAAATATTACATAATAGTCTAGTGGTTTTAAAATTACTATTTGTGTCAAAATTGAAAAAAAACAAAAATAAAACTTGCTTGTGTGTACTTTAAGCCCTTAAGAAGAGAAAATATATTCACAAAATATTGACCTGGAGAAAATTATACGCACAAAATTATTTGATCGAATTCCTCAATATCCTACAAACTCTATATTATAACCTGTTTTATAACTCAAGCATTGTGTGTGTGTGTGTGTGTGTGTCTGTCTGTGTAAACGAACTCGAGGATTATGTTTTCGATTGTTCCATTTATAAAATTTTATCACTCACTTGTCCTATGCAAGTTAATAACAAACTCACTGAACGATCTGATTAAAAAAAAACGTGAATAGTTAAATTAACTACTCGTATTCTTTTTACCTAATTAAGGCAGTTTAACTCTCCTATTTACACATTTAAATTAAGTATTTGATTTGGATTCTATAAAATAGGTTTATTACATTTAGTAGATAGAGAATAACATTTTACCACGTTTTAGATTTCTAAGGTATTCATTTCATTTTTATATCTATTATGGTTATGTCAATGCATATGATTTTTCCTCTTCTATTACAAACCATCTCTGTGGAGTGCCACATTTTAACATAAGCATCACCTCACACCCAATGAAAAAATTACTCTATGTTGTGATCTGTAGCAGGATAAGCCCTGGTACTCTATTTTTCTATACTTTACGGAGTTTATTATTCAAATCTTGTTTGAGTGGAGAGCTTGTACTCGTAGAGGAATAAAAAAGAATTCTAATAAAGCTGGCAATATTAAATCCAGCTCGACATTAGCAACAATATAATAAATAGAATAATCTCTAAGAATTCATTTGACATTATTATTGCTATAGGAATATGTTTTTACTGGCTGTAGTCCACATCCTAATGGCAAGAGCTTGTGGAATTTGTTTACCATCTTCTATCTGTTGGCTTCTTTTTATATTGAGCAAGTCAGTGGGAGTTCGAATATTTCATTAGCAAAAAAAAAAAAAAAAAAAAAAAAATCTGTTCTTCCTCAAATAAGGGTTGATTATGTGAAATAATGATTATTTTGATTTAAGCCCCATTCCAAATTTGTCCCATAAGAACAACTCTTTAGAAAGCAGGTTCCATTAGTTACATCGATTATCGACTTAAAAATGTAAATGAACAATCTTTTTCCCATGTGCACTACGGTTGTATGAAAATGTCAGGTTTCCATGCCAGTTGTTTTTTCTCTCTCACCCTCTTAATGAGCGACATTTAAGTTTACATAAAATAACCTCCCTGAAAGCGAGTATTTACCAGCGAGTAAAATTCAGTTCGTTTCTACTTATTCAAATAGTATTGTAAAGGCTGCCTTTTATTTATCAGTTGGAGCCTGGGAGTGTATATGGTGAAGAGTGTATCTCTTAATATGCATAATTAACAAAGGGGGATTCAGTGGGTAGAGCCGTTCGGTGAAATTTAAATGTAAATTCTGACAGGACACTCTCTGACAGAAGTGAGTGAAATGTCGTTAGTGCACCCCCCCCCCC
>KZ808535.1:14530-39050 GCA_000696205.2 Oncopeltus fasciatus | reverse complement strand
GGAAAATCTATACATTATACACCACCTGGTGTATAAAACATGGTAATTATATACCACCTGGATTTTTAAATCTTTCTTTTACAGCTCTCATTCTCTATTCAGCCCTGAAGAAGCCATCACATGATGTGCGAAAGCTCGGCAACTATCAACAACTTGACACGGTCCAACCCGATAGACGAAACGGTAAATAAAGAAGATCACCTGATTTTTTTAAAAAATAAATCTTTACATTAATTAATTCTGTTATTTAACATCTTGTAATTTAATAAGATTGAGAAATATATAACAAAAAATAAAAATAAAAATAAAGTAATCGTAAACAAAATTAAGTATAACAATAAAATAAATAAATAACCATCACTTCGCTTAGAGAAAGGGCCCATAGGCCCCGCTTCTGATAAATTTATTGCGTTAGAAGGCTCGGGAGGTAGCGAGGCCATCTCTGTTTTAGTCGCCGGGAGGATTGTGAGGATTGGAGTCCGACGGCAGGGATTGGGCATATGGATTGGGATGAAATTGGAGTTTACTATGGAAGAGCTTAAAGCTGTTGGAGATAAGTTCTTTGACAAAAGAAATATTAAAGTCGTGATATAAATTAGAGAAATAATATGGACACATAATATGGATTATTAACAATTCTTATGAGAATTTTGGACTGAAAGAATTGTATTCGTTGGATATTGAAGGGCTTATCCTAAATGTTAAATGCCTAATGACATGAAAATACTTATATCATGAAGAATAAAAAGCCAATTACTCTAAAATAATTTATGCACTTGAAAGTTTTGATTTGATAGTAGCCCTTATTCAACAAATTTATAACGTATGTAATGATGTATCATTACATATGTTATAAATTTGTTGATTATGTATAGTGAAATTATGTATAATTTTACAAATAACAAATTTATATCATATTAATAACTATTGATAACAAAAAAAAATGTTTTATTATGTCAGCAGATCAAAAGTTGAGTTTTATTCAGAAAAGAATGTAGATAAAAAGGCATATATGTAAAAATTAACAAGACTTTAAGCTTCAAATCCAATGTTTATTTCATTATTGCAAGCCATTTTTAAGTCTGTAAACCTTGATCTGACTTGCCAGAGACATATTTAAATCATCAAACTACAATGTGATTTAAATAAATAACTTTATATCAATGTTTATAATTACTTCACTACTTAAACATTAAGTTTAAAAAATTAAATTTCCTGTTTCTCGTTCTATTTTTAGAACAACAAAATTTATTTTTTATTAAATAATGATCCATCTTTTGAAGAAAATGACATTGATTTCATTATATTTAGAAAAATTCCACCTCTCAAGAGCTGTGTAAAGTAAACGAATTCAACTTTCTATTAAATGTTAAATCCAGAACAATAATAAAATACGAAAAAAAAAATAATAACAATATGTTCAGCTACATGACTCAAAACTAAAATTTACTCTCCCTGCCAAAAAAAAAAAAAAAAAAACCCGGGTTCAATTCCCGGCTGTGGTAGTAAGATTTTTTTTTCTGGCTCCCTTTACATTTCTTGTAGATAATTTACTGTGGGATTACGAACCACTATTATTTCATTATTTTAAAAATGTATAGTTTAATGCTTATTTAAAAATTTATATATTTTAGGCAGGCTAAGTTTGAACTAAACAACCATTCACGACAGACTAACAACAGCTGAGGAGGTAGGGGCGATGAGAAAGACACAGGTCTCTTACAGGAATCCCCGAGTTACCTGTATTAACTGATGACTTGCTGATTACGGGTTATGAGCTGGCGCCGGTAATCGAGATTGAAGATAGAGTCCACGTCAAACGGCAACTGATTTACCGTTATGAGCCGGCTCAAATTTACATCAGGGGGACGAGTCCTCGACACCCACCCCTGTCGGGAAATCAATTTCTACCCCCAAAATACACTTCTCACCGCTCTGTTTATCTCCCACAAAATAATGAAGGGAACTTGAGAGACCTCCTTGAACACATTATATTACTGGGCATATCCAACTAGCTTGTAATTAATTAATTAACTTCATATGAGTGTAAATGTAATTTTATCAAATTTGGATGATAAACACATCCATTTATCAAAACCCAATCTTCATATACTAATATGTGTAATTCCACTTTAAATGTAATATGTTAATTTCTATTCCCGTTTTTTTTTTAAAGTTCAGTAAAAACCATCTCTCAATTTATGAAACTTATCCAGGATTTTTCTAATTTTACTTCATAAAACTGTCTTATTATTTTATACAAAATAACAAAAGCAACTCAAGATTTTTGAAATGCTGCACACCTAATACTTATAACAATTTCAAGTGAAAACCATAGCAGTTTTCTTATTAAGATTAATATTATTATTAAGATTATCGAAAAAAAAAGTTAATTTTCTAACGTTTTTTAAGACTTGTGGAAGAACATTACGAATCGTAGCTTAGTAGTCGCAGCTTTTACGTTCATTGATGTATCCGGCTTAAATGGTAGCTTAGTTGTCATAGCTTTTACGTTCATTGTTGTCTCAGGCTTAAATCGTAGCTTAGTAGTCATAGCTTTTAAATTCATTGATGTATCCGGCTTAAATGGTAGCTTAGTAGTCATAGCTTTTACGTTCATTGTTGTCTCAGGCTTAAATCGTAGCTTAGTAGTCATAGCTTTTACGTTCATTCATGTATCTGGCTTAAATTAAATTTCCTTATTCACACTAATCCGTCTTTAATAAAAGTTGATAAATCTACTTAGATTACGCAGCCCGTGTGAATCGGGCTTATTATATATTATATTTCATCAATTTACCAGATAAAGCTATTTTTACTTGCCTAAAAATGTTTTTAGAATCTCTGTTCAGTTTAAAGTAAATAAAAAAAAAAAAAAAAAAAAAAAAAAAATGTTTTAGTCAGATTCGAGTTATGTTTTTTAAGGCAATTGAGGTTGCTCCACAAACGTATAGGTATCAGTGAATCATTCAAATGATAATTGTTTTTTAAAGTTCGTCAAACTAAGTGAAAATTCAAATTTCTAACTTATGAAAAAATAAGTATTACTTTATGGAGGTAAATTTGTTGATCCTCAAGTTTTATGAAGAGAGAATTATTTTGAATACGGTCTTGGTAGTTGAAGAATTAAAAACTAATTTCAGACCAAACAAATTACAAAAATATCTCTTTTGGTCACTAATTAGTTTTTAATTCTTCAACTACCAAAACCGAATTCCTGATAATCCTCTCTTCATATGTGTTCCTTTATTTTTGTTTTTACAAGAGTAACATACAGCTGTTCCAATTCGATCCATGTGTACAAGACACCTTTAAAGTTAGTTGATTAATAGAGAGCTCAATATTTTATAGAATGAATCTTGAAATAATCATTCTTTAGTTTTTTTGAATCTGCAAGTTTTAAGGCATTTCCAACTCCCTTTATCTAAAATAATTTAAAGCAAGGAATAGATTTCCAACAAATCCTGGACAAGGAAGGGTTGTCTGAGAGGGAATCACCTGTCAACCCTTATCCTGGGCAGGCAACTCAGGAAGCTAGACTAGGACTTTCTAACAGGAGATGACCAGAGGTAGTCCCAGATTAAATTCAGGGTAGTTTAACTAAGTCCTGAAGGTTTACTACTACAGGAGAGGAATTTTTTTTCAATCAGAGAAAATCGGAATTTCTGAAAGTAGATTTACTTATTTATTTATTTACACATAGAAATATTTACAGAAATATTCTATGACATGTGGCAAAGTACTTATCAACATTAAATAACTAATAATATCAATATCATATTAGTAATTATTATATCAATAATTAAGAAATTTAAAATAAAATCAAATAACTTATTTACATTCAATCAATGTTCTCGTAGTATTAAATAAATGTATGTAAATATTAATCAAATACGATTGAAATTATACTATTATCTATTAATTTATTAGAAAAAATTTACATTTTCTTTTTATTAGTTAAATACTTATTACATATATATATCCATTCGATCAAACAGAATGTAATTTCCAATTCATAGAATCCACTTATGATTTAAGATATTTCAACAATTATCTCTTATTAATTAATAAGTGAACCGCTCCAGAATTCATACTTTTAAAACCTTTTGAGTTGTAAAGTACATATAGCGGCATTAATTTGATGACATATTGCTATATTTTAATGGGCTACTGGTCACTAGTAATGATTAAATACAGATATGATTGAAGTTCAGAGAAAATTATAGAATCTACTGTCTTTACTAACAAATAAGTAACCTGCTAAATAGAAGGGGACGAACTACTTACAGCTAATTAACAAATATATATATATATTTATATATGTGTGTGTGTGTTTAAGTATTTAATAATAAATGAACATACCTGTTTATTACTGTGACTATCGCCACACTGCAGACGCATAGAGAGCGAGAGACACGACCACNTCAATTGAGGCGTTCCCGTTGAAAAGGAGGTAAGTGCTAACATCAACAGTTACTGTTGATGTTAGCACTTTCCTCCTTCTCAAAGCCAAAACTGGTTGTGGTACCCCGAGTGCCATCTGTTGGAATTTTTTGGAGCCAAACCAAGACAATTAGGAACTTACCTCTTTTTCAGGGAAATTGGCCTTGGAGCATAGATTCTTTTCTGTGAAAAACTAATATTGCTATTTTTTGACACTTACCTCCTTTTCAACGGGAACGCCTCAATTATATTTGTTTTTAAGTATACATTTAAAAAAAAAATAAGAACTACTTAAGCGATATTTTGGTTGAACTTTCTCTTGCTAATATAAGTGTAAAGGAGAGCCTTCCGGCTTTTCAGCATAAAAAATAGTTTTCGAAAGGAATACATAGCGTTCATGTCCTGAGTATAATTACATATTGAAATAAGTTTTTTCTTATAAGTGATTTATTTATTTACAAGTAGAAAGAAGAATGACAAGAGAAAAAATAAGATAACCTACTAATCTGTCGCCAAAATTAAGTGATACTAAATGGAAAAGTTTAGGCTTTACTAAATAAACAGAAGAGCTGTTACAAATTCTATCTATTGAATAATTTATATTAAAATCTGTTATTTAATAGTATGAATGAATCGTATAGGATATTCCTTATAATTAAGTAACTGATTCGAATTGAAATATTATTAATAATGAATAAGTTTGAAATTTATAGTGCATTAAACTTAAATTTTTGGGATTGGTTTTATTTATTTATCATTAAGCATATGTTAAAGATGGTCGAAGGCTGAAAAAGTTTATAATATAGTTTGTTGTTCTGTTGAGACTGCTTATTGCTTGTTATAGTTACTCACCCGCACCGGTGCAAGCCAAAACTATGATCATATGAAGTACATTACCTAAAAAGAAAAATACAATCAGTACGCAACGCTTAATTTACATTGGAAAACACATTTATGGGAAATATGAGTGAGGATCAAATACAGAAATATCTCCTTGGTCAGATGGAATCGCACCATGGAAGAGCATATGTATCCTCTGTTGAATTCCGTAGTGTTCGTCGAGATGTGTACATTGTTGGCGCTGTCAGAAGAACTAGGTGAAGAGGGATGACGTATTGTCCCACCCCCGGCCCGGTGATTCATGGGTGGGCATTCGAGGACATTCTCCAAGAACGACCGGGGTGTTTACAGGCGCCATTCCAGAGCTCTGTCAGTCCTGACTGATGACCAACACAGAACTGAACAACTGAATAATAATTAAATATTCCTTTCTGAACTCTCCAGACTGTAGAAGAATACTCTTGGAGAGGATCAACAGCACTATAATACATATGTATGTACATAAACACATATCCAATATAAAATGTCTTCTTTAGCGAGACAGCATAAGGTTTATTTCATTACTTTAGTCTTGGGACTTACAACCAAAACGTAACTTGCTTACAGCAGAGTATCTGATATTATTATTTTTTTCTCGCCAAGAATACTTATCGGTCATTAAGCTAGACTTACACTTCATCTAAATTTTCACTTATTTCCTTGGTAATAAACAACCAGGGCAGAATATATTTCAACAACAACAGTACAAACTTTAGCGTCCATCCTCTTCAACACACGTACACTTTATAAAAAAATATAATAAAAGGGCAGTCCAGTCGTAGCCCTTTCTTTGTGCATGAAAAGTTTCAGCTCATTACAACTTCTTCAATACCAGTCCTCTCTTTTCAATACTTATTTTATATATAGTTTGTTTCCCTTTCTACAAATTGGAGGTTGAAACTCTTATAAGAAGAGGAGAAAGCAAAAAGAAGAAATGTTTTTTTTTTTGTTTTTAATGACGACCAACACCAGCCACCACATCAAATTCGAAGACGCTTCAATACTGGCCCGGGAAAGAAACTACTATCGACGGACCATCAGAGAAGTCATTGAATAACGAAGAATTCGAAAAATGGGAAGACGGATACAGACTCAGCAAGAACTGGAAAACAGCGCTAATTGACAAGAGGATCCAACCAATCAGTGACCAGCTACCTGACTACTCCAGAGACCAGCCGCCAGAACACAGGATCAACCAATGGGAAGGCAGGCTTCGCCCAAGGACCGGACTGCACCGGGATTATACACCACCTGGTGTATAAAACATGGTAATTATATACCACCTGGATTTAAATTCATCGATACAGCGAAATGACTCCCCGCTGTACATATGTAAATAATGTAAATAATTATTAGATATAATATGTTAGATTTAAGTTCTCAATGACACACCTGTGTACGAGTGTCATACATCACTTCATTTGTAAAGCTCCTCGGAGCACAACGTCCGTAGATATATTCTCACCATAACCCGCACATACCTACGGGTAAAAGGGTCGCTATAGGTAGTGTACCAATTGCACTCACACCACCATAGCACACAGACTGCTATTTATCAGCTACCTGACTACTCCAGAGACCAGACGCCGGAACACAGTATCAACCAATGGCAAGGCAGGCTTCGCCCAAGGACCAGACCGCGGCCGGATCATACACCACCTGGTGTATAAAACATGGTAAATATATACCACCTGGATTTTTAAATCTTTCTTTTACAGCTCTCATTCTCTATTCAGCCCTGAAGAANTTAATTTATTATGACAAATATGTACTCCTAATAAATACAGCTAACAGTAGAAACAAATGCTTTTGTTAACTAATAAATGAACAATTCGAAATAAATAAATTTCTTACACTAATATAAAAATACATATGAATTAAATGTGCTTATTTACATAAAGGCCTGAACAAAACATGCTAATTTCTGTCACTTTTCTCTTCACTGTTACTGGCACTGTAAAGGCTACAACCAGTCCGAGGCTCTGTGGCAAGCGATCTGACACGGAATCTGATTGAGTAACTGTAATTTAACACTGATCTGTGGGTCGCTCCAGAGCTGTTTTTTATGGCTTCAGGGAAAGGCTGAGGCAGGCCTAGAAGATTCTAATTGCGATTTCTAAGTAACCATTATTCCCTCGCCTAAAGAAAAGAAGCAGCTTCTCAAGTCACTTACTTCTATAGTCTTGAGCAATTCTTTTAGAATCTAAGTTTGATCGTCAAGGAATTGAAATATTGTAAGTATAGGAAATCTGAAAGCAGATCGTCAGTACTCTTTAGAAGAATTCATTTAGTTCTCTACCTCTTTTTTTTAAACACCCGTGTAGGGTAATGGTGAGAAGATGTCTTTAGATACTGGGGTTGATTTTCATTATCTAACCTTATCCAGATTTTGAATCTTTACTAGGGTCTCTTGAGTTAGTGAATTGCCCCATTTTACAGATTAGTTATTTAATAAATAATGAAGAAAAATAAATTCCCTCAGGAGCTCCACGTTTGTGTAGATTCCCACATACATTTGTTTCAAACACGTATGTTTTATTGAAAAATTTTGAACGGATCACGTTTCAGCTTCTTAGGATAAGTGGAAAAAAATATATTTCTTTCATAAGTTAATTTTTGGGGCTAATATGAATAACTTGATTTTCATATAAGAATCTATTCGAAATACCTAATCTAAACTGAAATAGTTTTATTTACATATAGATTTTTAGAAGAAAAATATGCAAATAAAACTTTTTCATAGTTATTTGAGATAATTTAGTAAATGGGATTTAGATCCACAAAACAAAATATATATTGCTCTGAATATTTGTGTTACCTAAATATGAAACATTGAAAATATAGCTCTCATTCTCTATTCAGCCCTGAAGAAGCCATCACATGATGTGCGAAAGCTCGGCAACTATCAACAACTTGACACGGTCCAACCCGATAGACGAAACGGTAAATAAAGAAGATCACCTGATTTTTTTAAAAAATAAATCTTTACATTAATTAATTCTGTTATTTAACATCTTGTAATTTAATAAGATTGAGAAATATATAACAAAAAATAAAAATAAAAATAAAGTAATCGTAAACAAAATTAAGTATAACAATAAAATAAATAAATAACCATCACTTCGCTTAGAGAAAGGGCCCATAGGCCCCGCTTCTGATAAATTTATTGCGTTAGAAGGCTCGGGAGGTAGCGAGGCCATCTCTGTTTTAGTCGCCGGGAGGATTGTGAGGATTGGAGTCCGACGGCAGGGATTGGGCATATGGATTGGGATGAAATTGGAGTTTACTATGGAAGAGCTTAAAGCTGTTGGAGATAAGTTCTTTGACAAAAGAAATATTAAAGTCGTGATATAAATTAGAGAAATAATATGGACACATAATATGGATTATTAACAATTCTTATGAGAATTTTGGACTGAAAGAATTGTATTCGTTGGATATTGAAGGGCTTATCCTAAATGTTAAATGCCTAATGACATGAAAATACTTATATCATGAAGAATAAAAAGCCAATTACTCTAAAATAATTTATGCACTTGAAAGTTTTGATTTGATAGTAGCCCTTATTCAACAAATTTATAACGTATGTAATGATGTATCATTACATATGTTATAAATTTGTTGATTATGTATAGTGAAATTATGTATAATTTTACAAATAACAAATTTATATCATATTAATAACTATTGATAACAAAAAAAAATGTTTTATTATGTCAGCAGATCAAAAGTTGAGTTTTATTCAGAAAAGAATGTAGATAAAAAGGCATATATGTAAAAATTAACAAGACTTTAAGCTTCAAATCCAATGTTTATTTCATTATTGCAAGCCATTTTTAAGTCTGTAAACCTTGATCTGACTTGCCAGAGACATATTTAAATCATCAAACTACAATGTGATTTAAATAAATAACTTTATATCAATGTTTATAATTACTTCACTACTTAAACATTAAGTTTAAAAAATTAAATTTCCTGTTTCTCGTTCTATTTTTAGAACAACAAAATTTATTTTTTATTAAATAATGATCCATCTTTTGAAGAAAATGACATTGATTTCATTATATTTAGAAAAATTCCACCTCTCAAGAGCTGTGTAAAGTAAACGAATTCAACTTTCTATTAAATGTTAAATCCAGAACAATAATAAAATACGAAAAAAAAAATAATAACAATATGTTCAGCTACATGACTCAAAACTAAAATTTACTCTCCCTGCCAAAAAAAAAAAAAAAAAAAAACCCGGGTTCAATTCCCGGCTGTGGTAGTAAGATTTTTTTTTCTGGCTCCCTTTACATTTCTTGTAGATAATTTACTGTGGGATTACGAACCACTATTATTTCATTATTTTAAAAATGTATAGTTTAATGCTTATTTAAAAATTTATATATTTTAGGCAGGCTAAGTTTGAACTAAACAACCATTCACGACAGACTAACAACAGCTGAGGAGGTAGGGGCGATGAGAAAGACACAGGTCTCTTACAGGAATCCCCGAGTTACCTGTATTAACTGATGACTTGCTGATTACGGGTTATGAGCTGGCGCCGGTAATCGAGATTGAAGATAGAGTCCACGTCAAACGGCAACTGATTTACCGTTATGAGCCGGCTCAAATTTACATCAGGGGGACGAGTCCTCGACACCCACCCCTGTCGGGAAATCAATTTCTACCCCCAAAATACACTTCTCACCGCTCTGTTTATCTCCCACAAAATAATGAAGGGAACTTGAGAGACCTCCTTGAACACATTATATTACTGGGCATATCCAACTAGCTTGTAATTAATTAATTAACTTCATATGAGTGTAAATGTAATTTTATCAAATTTGGATGATAAACACATCCATTTATCAAAACCCAATCTTCATATACTAATATGTGTAATTCCACTTTAAATGTAATATGTTAATTTCTATTCCCGTTTTTTTTTTAAAGTTCAGTAAAAACCATCTCTCAATTTATGAAACTTATCCAGGATTTTTCTAATTTTACTTCATAAAACTGTCTTATTATTTTATACAAAATAACAAAAGCAACTCAAGATTTTTGAAATGCTGCACACCTAATACTTATAACAATTTCAAGTGAAAACCATAGCAGTTTTCTTATTAAGATTAATATTATTATTAAGATTATCGAAAAAAAAAGTTAATTTTCTAACGTTTTTTAAGACTTGTGGAAGAACATTACGAATCGTAGCTTAGTAGTCGCAGCTTTTACGTTCATTGATGTATCCGGCTTAAATGGTAGCTTAGTTGTCATAGCTTTTACGTTCATTGTTGTCTCAGGCTTAAATCGTAGCTTAGTAGTCATAGCTTTTAAATTCATTGATGTATCCGGCTTAAATGGTAGCTTAGTAGTCATAGCTTTTACGTTCATTGTTGTCTCAGGCTTAAATCGTAGCTTAGTAGTCATAGCTTTTACGTTAATTGATGTATCCGGCTTAAATGGTAGCTTAGTAGTCATAGCTTTTACGTTCATTGTTGTCTCAGGCTTAAATCGTAGCTTAGTAGTCATAGCTTTTACGTTCATTCATGTATCTGGCTTAAATTAAATTTCCTTATTCACACTAATCCGTCTTTAATAAAAGTTGATAAATCTACTTAGATTACGCAGCCCGTGTGAATCGGGCTTATTATATATTATATTTCATCAATTTACCAGATAAAGCTATTTTTACTTGCCTAAAAATGTTTTTAGAATCTCTGTTCAGTTTAAAGTAAATAAAAAAAAAAAAAAAAAAACGCTTTTCTTATTATAAGGAATAAAAAAGAGTTTCTTTATCTGGTGATTTATACATGTATTTTAATAATGTGATAATGATACTCGTGTGAATGGGCATATGAGATTTTTGTAGAGTAACACAGTGGAAAATAATTAGATGAGTCTGGAGACAAACAATGAATGTTTCCCTGGTAGCCCATCCGCTATGTTCAATATGTCCCCCCATGCCACGTTGACGGGCGTAATTCTAGACAACCTTTGGTAGGAGATTTCAGTTCGAAGAGATCTTGACATCTCCTACACAGATTCACGTGGTGGATATCAATGATATGTAGGAGTCCGTGCACATGGACGCATCGTTACCTGACTTACCTAACACAAGCTTGTATCTATTCTGAATCACATAATAAATGTCCATCTTGTAGGAACAGCTTAAAAAAAGAAATTCCTTTCGGTATATCGGTGCAAATGTAAACTTATAATGAATGATACAAATTCTTCTCTTTCCACGGTACAGTTTTACTGTAAAGGCAGATTTTTTTTATTCACCTTCAAAAATAATTTATTTCAAAGCAAGACACCCGTTTGTTTAGAGGGAATACTACAAATTTGAATTATTTAAAAACTACATTTTATAATTTGTAAAGTTCTTTTGTTCTAAATTCTTCAAAATTTAACTTTTACTTTTATTTAAACCACTCCTTCCCCTCCTCATCGAAAGTTCAACAATTTTAAAAAGCATTGAATATCTATAACCAAATTCCTTGTTTCTTACACAAAAGATTCATTGTCTAGAACAGATGCAGGCAAAATATTAGGAACACATACATATACTATTAGACTAAATGTATAAAATACACATATGACTTAATGTATAAAAATATGTGGGGGTTTGTATTAGTAAATAAATGAAACTGATAACAGACCAAAAAAAATTAACATTAGGAGTTTATTTTCAATTTGTTATAGAACAGCTTTAAAAAAAAAACACCTTCAAAGCATAAATAAATGTGATATAAAGTAGAATTGTGCAATCTATACATTAATATAAAAGTGAATTTCTTCCAATTATTTATGTGATATACCAATTGCCATTTGGTTTTTTTGCTAGAATTTTCACATCGCTACAATCCTCCCAAATTTATCTACTAATTAATTAAAATGCGATTCAGAATATCTTATAAGAAGTTTTCTTGTATTTTAAATAGTATCAATTATTAATGAATGTAAATATATTCTGCTCTACACAGAGAAATAAAAATGCCGAATGAAAGATTGCTCTAACTCTAGTTAATTAAAGCTAATTGCCAAACGTTTTCTTAATTTCTCTAGAATAATCAATACTTGATATATTACCATGGCCCTTAACGAAACAAAATAAATAATTTATAATGTTTATGAATTAAAGTGTTACATGCCTATAAATGGATTCTATAAATAAAATCTATCTTTTCAAACTTTAGAATACAGGTGAATTTCGTGAAAGCGCTTAATCAATCAACTAATGACTTGAGAATATGTATAAATATATAAATTTATAATAAATGTATAAATTCTAATTTTTTTAAAATTTTACTTACTCGAAATACATTTTATTCTTTATCGATATCCTATTTCCTAAGAACAATAGATTAAATACGACACAAAGGAGGATTAAGTAGTTTTGATGGAGTTTAGAAAAACTTCTTAACCTTTGAAATGGAAAAAAATTTTTTTTGCAGAGAAGTCTAAGAGCAAAGGACCAGGAAGATAAACACTTTGTCGAAATGGTTTTGCGGCTTGGAAGATGGATGACTACGCCGTGAACAGTGGGCAACCTCTGGTCACCTTGTGACGTTGATGGAGCATGCACCTTCAGCAGTCTTTAAGAGAATTCCTTATTTTGGTATAGTTGCATTTCTCCAAGGACGAAGGATGTCCTTGGGTAAATGCAACTCTACCTCTCCTGTACAAGCCAATGCATCTTCATATTTAGAGGTTTTTCTGCATTACTTTACTGCTGATAAATAAACACTTCCATAACTCATAGAAGCACTTTATATTTAAAAAGAAATTATGACAAGTATAGAACTTATCATTTATCACATCGAATTTTTTTTTTCGATTTTGTCATTTCTTAGCCGCCTCTAAATATGTAAATGTAAACCTAAATGGTCAGCATTTATTTTTATTTACTCACTTTTTATGGAGTATGAATACGAACTGTGGGGCAAATTACCGAGGACTGGACATACGAATGGTTAGTCATGTATATAGAAAGGGAGAAGTGAGGAAGGTTCTTTAAAGCAAAAGGGAAAAAAAGAAAGTACCAAGGCCTGTGAGTAACAAGGCCATTCCAAGTCAGGGGACGGCGAGAGAGGAGGAATTACTGGAGATGAGAAGTCTTGCCACAGGGACGGAGGCTGGTGAGCTGAATGGTGTGTGAATACCGCCACACTTAATGACGGTGGAAGAAGGATCTCTCAGCAGTTTGCTTTGGTTTTCAGAAGGCACTGCACAGAGAGTCAGCTAACTCACTTCCAACACATGCTGAGGCCTTAGCCAATATGTCAATATAAATAAGGAGTACATATAAGTATAATCCTTGGATTCACTTTTGAGGTACAGACTATGTTTTTCCAAACAATTAATGCGAGGGAATACAATAAAAGTCTATCTGTCCCTGCCAGGACTCCAACCTGGATCTCCTGCTTTCCGGGCCGGTATGCTATCCATTGCACCACGGGGACGAACTAGATAACTTATTAAATTCCCAACACGCTAGTGAGAGCCTAACCTTAGAGAAAGACGAATACGTCATCTTATGCTCGAAGGAGATGACATTGTCTAGCTATTTATCAACTCTTCGTTATTTACTTTTTATTTTAATTTATAAATATTAATTTAGTTATAGCGTATCATCCCACATAAATTTTAAACATAAAATCCTCTTTAAAATTTACGTGGGATGATAAATCACAACTAAATTTATATTTATAACTATGTTTTTCCTTTTGATAGCTTTATTTGAGAGTGGTGTCTTTGGTCACCTTCTCTCCTCATGTGATTGTCATTGAATGTTATTTTTATTACTCATTGTAATCAAATTACAAAATGTTTTTATTTTAACAGAATGTAATAAGTAAATAAAGGGTTTTTTTTTAAATAGCTTTTAATTGGATCAATTAATGCAGTCTTTCAGTCAAAACAAAATGCTCAAGAAAAATTTTCTATGATTTTATTTTATATAATAATGTTAGAAGCTGCGGGTCAATAATAATTAAAAAAAACATATAAGTTTCATTTAAGCTAATTTATTATAACAAATAAATATTCCTACTAATAAGAATCCAACCTACTGCCCTTACTAACAAATAAATAAAGAAATAGAAAATATGAACTTACAGCTAATTAATAAATACTTATGAACAAATGAATAATATGTGCTTATTTACAGAGATAACTCAAATATACTTGTTCATTGCTGTCACTTATCGCTTAACTCTTACCGGCACTGAAAAGGTTACGACTAGTCGGACGCAACAAAACACGGAACTGACATTGAGTAGCACTAACTTAACACTGACCAGGCGCTGGCGAGCTGCTTTTGTAATTGAATGGGCCGAGGCAGGCCCAGAAGAGTCTATGAGTTATTTTCGCGTAAACCTCATTTCCTTTTCAGAAGCAAGGAAGCATCTGGCATCATTCAATAGGCCCCTTCCCGTACTGGTCCTCTCGTCTCATGATTCCCTAAACTTCAACTATCACATTACCTCTTTACAGACCAATTTTGTAATATTCATTTGCATAATCGATTTAATTTAGTTCCTAACCCACTGAATAAATTATCCGATGATTTGCAAAATATATAAATATGATTTTCTATTCAATTTCCTTTTTATTCTTTTATTTTTCATTCAACTTATTGTTATTATTATTATCTATACATAGCCTAGAAATGCTACTGACAGTCAGCTTCACGTGAATCTGAAGTAATGCAGATTAGTTGAAGGTGACATCACGTCCCCTCTCACGTTCATGGTAGCTCTAAAGGTGGCTTATATTGTAAGACAAAACGTAGGCAGATAATAAAAAATACATTTTTTTTTTTTTTTGGATCAACCTTGATCGAACCCTTTTCTAACAATCACTACGTTTAAAAACTCTTCATTTAAATTTCCAGATGTTCTTGTTATGATTTTTTGCTATATTGCCTTACTTTCTACTTTATTCTCCTAATGCATATTGAATTGAATAATAATTCAACATGACTGCCATTAACCTATCGCAATGTATTTAAAATGATCATAATACATAAAATATCAAAATTTTGAAATGTACAACGCCATTTGAAAAATGACGCACATGAAACTGAACAATTCTTGAGAAGCTCACTATGTAACAGCTTTCCCAAATAAACTTCGCTAATCACGGTATTGTGGGGTTCGTAGCTTAACTTTAATTAATCAGTGCTGGGCTGCCTTAATTAGTTTGTACTTTGTGAGTACCACTGCTCCCGTCCAGATCCCCCTTTGAATAATTCCCCTCAGTTGTTTTTCAGGGGAAATGTACTCAGTCCATTTTGACCGTATGTACTTAAGTATGCGCTATGACTTAGATTTGGTTGTAGAATGAGGGCAGACAATCAGTGGAATATTTTCAAATATTTACGAAAAATGTTTTGAAAAGTTTAAAGTCATGGATATGAATAAATATACGAAAACTATTATATTTTTAAATAATATTTTATCATATTTTTATAGTTAAATATCAAATATTTTGCAAATAGTAAACTACGACATTATACAATTTTTTGCTCATGAACGATTGATTTGTAGGCACAATAAATTTACAATGGGGTAAATAATTAGTAATTATATTACTATATTTTATAAGTAGTATATATATCCTGATTAGCCCAACGACGAGAATATACATTCAATTTATAAAATCATATTATTTGAAATTGTTTGAGCATTTTTAAGATCCATATCCTGAAGATTCGAATAATGAATTTTATTTATTTTGTAATAAAAAAATTACAAATATTTTCAATATACCTAAGTCTAAAAAAATAACTAAGTATATTCATGAGTTGCATTTTCAGTAGCATTAACGAACAATAAAGGACACAGTAATTATATATCGTGCTTATTTGGCTCGTCTGCAGCTCGAACAATTCAAAATCCCTTGATTCTCGGCCAGAAATCATATCAAATACATCAACTAACAAACATGAACATACAAACTCGTAAAAATATATGCAAATGCATTCAAATGTAGTCAACATATATCAAAGACAATGCAGTCGTTATTTATTTTACTAATAAATACTCCTTAAGAGCAGAGAAAAAATAGAATAAACGCTATAAAGTCAATCGAGTAATTTTAGGAATAGTATTTTGTTGTATGTACTTTTGATTGACATTTTTATGATAATAATTAAGTAATAAATAATCTATTGTTTTCTAAATACATTTAGTATACAATACAAAATATTTCAGACTAGGGATATATTTAATAGAGAAAAACGCAAAGAAATTACGATATTTATGTAATATCTTTAAAAATATTCATAAAAACTGCGAACAAAATTGAAATAAAACAAAATTAAAGGTGTTATAAGTAATTGCTCTCAGTGAAAATATTTTTTGGCTTAACCAAGGAGCATATAGCAATTTGGGACTTGTCTGAAATATAAATAATGGAATCTGTTTCGACTTCGCTGCTAAGTAATCTGATATAAATTTAAAATGCTAAGAAAATTTCACAAGTTTGCCGATAGCAAATTCCAACGCTATCTTAAGTGAAAAAGTGGTTAAATACCGAGTGCTATAGGCAAGTATTATTACACAAAATAAATTCAGCTAAACTTATGAATTGCCTTGAGCAAACTGAAGTTCAAATGAAGGAGTCGGCTGAAATATCTCACCTGAATAAGCTGTCATATATTAAAGACTCTTATCACTTATCACTTGTTGTTGACATTGCTCCCTCATGCATGAAGCTGTCAAGATATTACAGACTCTTATCACTTAAGTTTGTTGTTGACATTGCTCCCTCATGCAGGAAGCTGTCAGATATTACAGACTCTTATCACTTAAGTTTGTTGTTGACATTGCTCCCTCATGCAGGAAGCTGTCAGATATTACAGACTCTTATCACTTAAGTTTGTTGTTGACATTGCTCCCTCATGCAGGAAGCTGTCAGATATTACAGACTCTTATCACTTAAGTTTGTTGTTGACATTGCTCCCTCATGCAGGAAGCTGTCAGATATTACAGACTCTTATCACTTAAGTTTGTTGTTGACATTGCTCCCTCATGCAGGAAGTTGTTAGACATTAATGACTCTTATCAATTATCACTTGTTGTTGACATTGATCCCTCATGCAGGAAGCTGTCAGATATTACAGACTCTTATCACTTAAGTTTGTTGTTGGCATTGATCCCTCATGCAGGAAGTTGTTAGACATTAATGACTCTTATCAATTATCACTTGTTGTTGACATTGATCCCTCATGCAGGAAGCTGTCAGATATTACAGACTCTTATCACTTAAGTTTGTTGTTGGCATTGATCCCTCATGCAGGAAGTTGTTAGACATTAATGACTCTTATCAATTATCACTTGTTGTTGACATTGCTCCCTCATGCAGGAGGCTGTCAGATATTACAGACTCTTATCACTTAAGTTTGTTGTTGGCATTGATCCCTCATGCAGGAAGTTGTTAGACATTAATGACTCTTATCAATTATCACTTGTTGTTGACATTGATCCCTCATGCAGGAAGCTGTCAGATATTACAGACTCTTATCACTTAAGTTTGTTGTTGGCATTGATCCCTCATGCAGGAAGTTGTTAGACATTAATGACTCTTATCAATTATCACTTGTTGTTGACATTGCTCCCTCATGCAGGAGGCTGTCAGATATTACAGACTCTTATCACTTATCACTTGTTGTTGACATTGAACCCTCATGCAAGAAGCTGTCAGATACTAAACACTCTTATTACTTATCACTTGCTGTTGACATTGTACCCTCATGCAGAAAGATGTCAGATATTAAAGACTCATATCACTTATCACTTCTTGTTGACATTGTTCCCTTATGGAGGAAGCTGTCAGATATTAAAGACTTTTATCACTCATCACTTGTTGTTGACATTGATCCCTCATGCAGGAAACTGTCTGATATTAAAGACTCTTATCACTTAAGTTTGTTGTTGGCATTGCTCCCTCATGCAGGAGGCTGTCAGATATTACAGACTCTTATCACTTATCACTTGTTGTTGACATTGATCCCTCATGCAGGAAGTTGTAAAATATTATAGACTCTTATCACTTAAGTTTGTTGTTGACATTGTTCCCTTATGCAGGAAGCTCTCAGACATTAAAGACTCTTATCACTTAAGTTTGGTTTTGACATTGTTCCCTCATGCAGGAAGCTGTCAATATCTAGCTTAACACTCTCCACTTTACCTTCTTTTCAATATTCCATTATGTTATTTTATAAATATTTGAGTCGTATTGGTTCTTTTACTGTTTTATTTTTATTTATTTTTTAGATGCGTTAATAACTTAAAAACCTTTTATAAACATTTGCTTCTATTAGATTTAACATACTTGTGACTTGGCTCTTATGATTAAATAGTGCTTACTGAAAATGCTAAGCCGTTGAAAAAGATGCTTTAATAAACCTCCTATGAGGAAATTAAGCTGTTTAAATTTATTAAGTCTTTGTTTTATTTCGTGGCTTGCCCTGCCTTCTACTTTCTCCATTTATTCGATTATCATTGATTTTTCTCAAATTGCATTTTTTTATTATGTAAAAAAAGGTTGAGGTTTAATTTTTATGCTTCTTCATTATTCTTTTTCCAATATCTGTAGGTGGTGTTTTTATTGTTGAAGACTAGGGAAGTAGGTGGCATGTGGACCAGACCTGCACGAGAAGGGGGCAATTGGAGGATGCAGATGTTTCCTTTGTCTTAGAAAGAGAAGTCAGCTAAGAAACCCAGATGTGAACCTTCTAGCCTCTTCTCGCCAGTTCCAGGAAGTTATAAAAGCAGCTCCCCAACGGCCCCGCGAGTCAGTCACAAGTTAGTCTTAGTCTGTGTCAATACCTGTGGCAGATGGCGTGTTCCCCGTGCCGGACTGGTCGTAATCTCGCTAACAGTGATAAGTGACAAGTTATCTTGAGGCCTCTTTGTAAAGAAGCATATTTAATTTATGTGCACATATTAATAAATTTATTAGCTGTAAGTATTTTTATATTTCTCTATATTTATGTATTAGTTAGTAAGGGCAGTAGGTTAGTTCGTGATAAGTAGGTGTAATTATTTGTGATAATAAATTTACATATATTTATCTCTGATCTTTAATTATTAGTGACCCGTAGCTCTTAACCTCATCATTTCGTACAGTAACTAGAGTTCTTCATCATCAAATCTATTTCTCAATGTTTTGTAAAGCCCGAGGCAATGAATGATCCTTAAGTACATGATTGCTTTCTATATTTTTCTTTCGGTTGGCAAACTGACCATAAAATGAAGCACATGATACGGATTTATTTGTTCTCATCAGCACACTAGAGATGAGTGGATTCGAGCCATTGTCCAGCAGGTCTACTTAAAATTATTGTTCAAAAAATGATTCTGAATTAGAGTTGGTTATTTCCAAAATCAATTTAGGCCATTACGGACATCAACATAGAAAAAAGAAAAAAAAAAAGATTCAATTCTCTTTGTATTAAGCAAGTATACTCTCTGTTTAGGAGTATTGTGAGCATCTGTAATTAATAGGGATTACTGTAGACTTTATTTCCTACTCAATTTACAGCAAGTGCCAGCTGGGATAGTCGATTGAGCCGGGAGGATCAAGAGAGAACGGGACTCTTCATTATAATTTTAAATGAGCTGCAGATAGTGTCCTACTTCCAGATATGTAAAGCCATACCCATATTATGGGTTGTGTTAAATATCTATCATTAGGAGTAAATAATTTAGGATCAATGCCTAAGCGATTTTATTATTCTTCGTTCAATTTGCTCATAAACGTACAAATATAGGCGAAAAGAAATGAAGCCATATAGGATTAGGATCAGGATCAGGTTATAGGGCGATCAACATCATGGTTATTACGCCCTGACTGTTTGTTTAATTACATTTTTTCATAAATGCCTGTTTCTCTTAAAATGCACATAAGTTTGCCTACATTGGATTCATGATTTGCCAGGGATGGCGACAGTTGTCTTGGGAGGTTTTTACATGTAAATAGATTAGTGTAATATGGGCATTCCTCGATGAAATGTTGAACGCTCTTTTGAGAGCTACATTTAGGGCATACTGGCGGTTGATCTGTGGTGATTAGATGGACTTGTGTAAGATTGGTGTGACCTATTCCAAGTCTGGTTAGTACGACTTCTTCTCTTCTGTTCTCCCGGTTCGATATGGACCACACTCCTTAGTGGTGTTCTTAATTCTTCGCAGTTTATTATTAAAAGCCATATATTTTTAGTATTGGGTCACAAATGTTTGGCCTAATTTTAATTTTTCAGGTGTCTTAGAAAACGTTTAATTAGGTATTCATTCATGAAGTTATTTATGAAGATAAAAAGACTATAAAGAGCTAGAAAGATGTTTATATTAGACGAATAATAACCTTGCACTTATTTAAAATCTTTTCTCTACAGAGCCTGATGAATTGTAGTGAATCTGGAGTCATGAGATTAATATTTTTTGATATTTTTTAGATAATTTAATATTACTGTGAGAAAGTTTTGATAAAATTTTTATTATATCGGAAGATTTTGTGGAATTCATAAATTTAAAAAATACTTAAAAAATTTAATACGGAAGTATTGCACAACTCATTTATTATTATTTATTTCGATTGCTTTAAGAGACAGACCTCAGGATCATTGTCTACCTCGAGTCTCAAGAGTGTTCTCATTTGATCATAGTAGAGTGGAGATCAGTACCACTTCCGAACCACAGTGATTTTCTTGGACCTTCATTGCTCAATAAGGATTTACTCCTGTCGGTAAGCTGTAGCCGTTATGGCAGATTTCGTTAATTCGGAGGCCCGTCGTCCTTTCTTGTAAGCAGGATAACGACAGAGTCGTCCATCTGGGGGGAGCAATATTTACGATTTCCGCTGATATACAATCGCCATGATTACAACGCTCCTGGTGGGGACTTAAGGACTATGAGTGGTAGGTTGGGATTCTTACTCTGATACCTCGATTACGGGAGTACCGAAAGTAACATAGACCAATTAAAAACAATTATGGAAAATATCATTTGAAAAATTGTCTAAATTTATTTATTAAAATATTTAAAACAAGTAATACTAGTCACCTTAGTATAAACTTTTGACATATATTTTCCTAAAATATAAAAATGGTACTAGATGTGCCACGAAAATTGGTATACAAGGAAACCCTTTGGCACTATTGGCCTATATAGAAACTCCAGAAGTCCATTTTTCACCCATTACGTCTGTAACATCAATATTTTAAAGTTGATTGGCGAACCAATTCTTTTTCTTTTACAAATTTGATTTATACATTTTTTTACTGTGATTATTTAGAAAAAAAAAGTCAAAATATGTCCATAAAATGATCGAAAACTCTTGTCGTATGGAAACAGTTGTCTGGACATTCTTCTATTTTGAACGATCAAATTTAAATTTAAAATAATAATTGATGACGATCGAGCTGTATATTTGGGGGCGAAATAACAGAAGAAATAAATACAAAACATCAACATTTTCCTTTCGTGGTCTATGTTCGTATTAAAGGATTATGAATAATATAACATTTCTATTTATAGTCTATTATTTTTAACAAAAAACATTGTTAGGTATGCTCAAACCATTTTAATTTAATTTTTTCTCATTTATGGATCAAAAAAGGTTTTTTTTTATATTTGAGATTTTAAAAATAATACATTAATTAAATTTTTCAACATATTTCTTGAATTTAGAAGAGGAATATCATCATTTTTCGAAAATATTTAGCAGGGGAAACATACTTGATAATAAGTATGTAATGTTTAATCACGTAGGACGATTCTATTCAGCCGAGAGGGCGTCCCCTCTCCCCCCCCCCCCCCCCTTTGACAGCACCTTTTAACAATTGCGTTTGGAAGTGGAGTCCCTCCGTTCCAGTTCAGACGAGAAAGAGCTGCTAGGTGGGAGGGGAAAGTTTGAATGGCTGCTCAAAGATTCGAAAAGACGTGACTCGAGAGTGAAATCAAGTTCCCCAATGGAGTACTTACAGCGCCCCCTTTGAAGTGTGCTCTCAGAAGCGCCAGAGAACTTTGCGGTTCGTATAAATAAACAGCGGCTTATATTTGCTGACCGCATCAGTTAATTAATAGAAACTGGATGATTCGGGCAAGAATGGAAGTCTGTATAGAAACGTGTGGATCGCCTAACTAAGCTTCAAGTAGAAAAAACATTACTGGGGAATAGCAAGGGTATTTTTCTCTTTTCCAATATGTACTTCCATGTGGGATTCTACTGTGGTGCTCTTGTACTAATCTTCCAGATTCTCCAGAAGCGAGGAATGTGTAGGGTCAAAATACTTGTACATTGCCAAAATACAGTTTCCATCACTCATCAGATTCTGTTCGTTAGATATTGAGCTCAAATGAAAGAAAGTGTCTATGCAAAGTGCAGAAAAGCTTTCCAATTGTGTCTTTCTATCAATCTAACAAGAAACTTTTATAAACACTTATATCGAGGAATTAGCAATAATCACATATTATTTGTTCTCAGTATATGAGCCGGTTTGTATAATCCTTGAAAAGTGGATCCAACCAATCAGTGACCAGCCACCTGACTACTCCAGAGATCAGCCGCCAGAAAACAGGATCAACCAATGGGAAAGCAGACTTCGCCCAAGGACCGGACTGCGCAACCTGGCGTATAAAACATGGTAATTATATACCACCTGGATTTTAAAAATCTCTTTTACAACTCTCATTCTCTTTTCAGCCCTGAAGAAGCCATCACATGATGTGCGAAAGCTCGGCAAATAACACCAATTTGACACGGTCCAACCCGGAAGAAGAAACGGTAAATACTTCTGACGACCGTCGAAGCCTACGTGAACATCTAATCCTTTTGTATTTTATTTATTCAGACTGTTTTTTACGTATTTTATGTATCTCTTTCATGGAAAATAAATAAATGGACGTTTCTCGATTTACTGAAATAGATAATCATTGAATGCGCACTAAGGTTTTAGTTGTATCTTAAATAACATTGCTGAACAACCCACTGGCTGTACTTGGCTATTAATGGCTTTCTCAAACTACAGTAAGCCTTGCTTTACAGTTCTGCGTGGCTTCCATGCAGTTCCTGATGTCGAGGAACCAAGCTTCGTTTACAACGTAAGTCTAACGCCGCAATATTTTTTCTAATACTGGCTCCTACCACCAAAGATGCAATCTGCCCAGCCCACCAGAGTCTCCAGAGCTTGTTATCTTCTGAAACTGCTTTAATAATTCATATATATAGGTGTTTGATAGGTGGGATCTGCATTCGAGTCGGCGACTATCTGTTTAACACCTGTACTCCTCGTTTCCCTTCCACCGGGCGATTTCCTCCTTTCGGTTGGAGCTTTGAAATGTGAAAACTTCGAAAGAATACCCAACGACTCTGTGAACGTGACTGGAGTAGCAAGTGCTCCTGGAAGCTGCCGGTCCCAAAGGGGTTTGAATTCCTGTTAGGGGCCGTATTGATTTCTAAATCCTTCATGTGGCTATTTCCCATTTGGGAAAGAGTCCATACTAAGTAGAACAATACAGTGTACAGGTGGAAACGAACGAATAATAAAGTGCACACATTTTTTTTTTAATGCAAATTAATTAAAATTACAATTTTTTCTAAGATGATTTTAGTTGGGGTTCGGTCGAGGTAGATCCAAAAAAACACAAATTAAAAAAATGTATTTTTTTTAATAAAGGATTATCTGCCAACGTTTCGGCTTACATTGTAAGCCATCTTCAGGGCTATCATGAAGATGAGAGAGGACGTCCTGTCCCTAAGTTCACATTTCCATGACTGGGACTCAGTCGACCCAACTAAAATCATCTTAGAATAATATCTACGGTCAACAAACTCTCCTTTTGAAATTACAATTTTTTCTTCGTATAAAAATTCTATGTAAGTTCATTGGATTTTAAATTTCGCAAATAAGTAAAGAATACAAATTTTTTACTTTTTATTTAGTTAAAAACAGTTGACAATCATAGTTGATCAGAAAGCGTAATGATTAATAAATTTCTGTAAAAAAATGAATAATCCTATTACAAATTTTGCTTATTCTAACTGGAGAGTTAAAATAAGCAAAATTTTTTTCGATCGCAACCTGGAAAATAGCAACGAACAATGTAAACGTAATTGTAACAATTCAAATAGAAAAATTACATAATATTTCAATTTCATTGAATGTTCGGAAAGCACATATTATATATATCTGTAA
>KZ808534.1:168616-183938 GCA_000696205.2 Oncopeltus fasciatus | reverse complement strand
TATATATGTGTACGTATACGCGCCATCACATGAAACTTTCTGAGTATGCATTTAAAGGGAGATAGGTAGTTTAATTGAAATTGTTGGCTCTTCTTCGACCAACTATTTTTTCTCATGTCTTTCTCTTCTTAAAAAATGAATTTTATTACAATTTGTACTTATTGTTATCTTGGGAATGTAGTGTGTCATGTAGGTTTTGCACGCCGGTCTTACTAATCCTCTTCAGAACCCGGTCTGCTTGACAACCAAAAATTGAGGACTTGAACAAGCTCATATTCTCCGGAAAAAGTACTTTTTGGGTCCGCTGTATTGATCAATTACGTTCAGACATCTCATGATGCTTATTCGCCATTATAAAACCAAAGAATTAGTTATATACGACAATTTAAGTGCAAGCTTCTAGAACTTTATGCTGCATATAAAAGCGAATATTTCGTTTGTTGAAAGAATATGCCTATATTCTCTATGGTGTGCTTTTGAGCCACTGAAAAGCTAGTTCCTCTTCACCTTAGCAAAAACTTGCAGGACCATATTCTCTCTTCCTTGTTCCATTTCCACTGATAACCAGTTGAGGTAGGTAAGAATCCCTGGTGAGCGCAAAGATCACGAAACTGCGAAGAAGGGATTGTCCCATCAGAAGCCATTGATTGATCTTTTCATAGAGATTTCCTCTCGTCTTACAAATACTTGAATATGGGCAGTGTTCAAACGAAAGATTCAATCAGCTGTTCATGACAAGCGCCATGTGTACAGGAAGTAAACCCTGGATCTTTCCCTCTCTAACTGTGAGACACGGTTTCTTGATATATTAGTGGAAACGCACCATTACGCCTATGAGCAGTAGACCTCAGCCTTATATCCTTGACGACAGATACTTCCCGTACTCGTCTCAGGGTCATTCTTTGACTGATTTCCCGGTGGGGGAGCCTTCAAGTCAGCGATGTTTGACAGGCAGTCAAAGTCCAATTAATGGCGAAATGTTTTTTACACTCCCTTTGCTAACTGACTGTCTCAATGACTGACACTTGCTTTAACAATAGATTTTTTTTTTTTATGAAACCTTCAAGCCTGTTATTATACATCCTTTTCCAATATGTTTTTTTTTTTTTTTTTTTTTTTTTTTTTTTAACTGTTATTTATTTATTACATTCTGTTAAATTAAAACATTTTGTAATTTGATCACGATGAATTTAATAAAAAAATTACTTTCAATGTCAATCACATGAGGAGAGAAGGTGACCAATAACACCACTCTCAAATTATTTACAGATTAGATCCCCAGGAGGTCACGAGGCCATCTTCGTTTGAGTCGACGGGGAGGGTTGTAGGGAGTTGGAAGACATGGTCTGTGCTAGTGGATTGGGATGGTATGGCAGTTTACTGTGGAAAAGGGTGAAGCGGGAAGAAATGAAGTCTTGTACAAAAGGGATATTAAGATCGTGGTGAAGGGATGAATTGGATACGTAATAGGAAGCATTTGCAATTATTCTCAGGGTTTTGGATTGAAAGGACTGGATTCTTTGGCTGTTGGAAGGCTTGGCGGCACCCCAGAGTTCTACACCGTAAATCCAGATTGGTCGTAATAAGGTTTTGTAGAGCGCCAGTTTGTTCTCTATCGTAAGATTGGACTTCTTATTCACGAGTCTAATGTGCTTATGCACGGTAATTTATTACTTTGTAGAAGTTAAAAAAAAAAAAAATCTTATAAGCTCTGTACAACTGTAGGATTGATTTTTTCTTAAATTTATGAGTGTATAAATGTTTCAGAAAATGTAGAATTATTATTATTATTAATAAACTTTTTTTTATTTATTACATTCTTTTAAATAAAACATTTTGTAATTTGATCACAGTAAAGTAAAAATGACATTCGATGTCAATCACATGAGGAGAGAAGGTGACCAATGACACCACTCTAAATAAATGTCTAATAAGTCAATTTTCTTAAGAAATCCATTCTTCGGCGCACTGTAACTCATTTTTCTCCAAAATTAGGCGCGAATAAGATGGCTATTGGGAAATAAAATGTTAATTTGTCGCTCTTAGTTCTTTATCAGCCAAGGGCTTTCAGTGCAACGGACCCCGTCCTCAGTGTTCGGACACCAACTGGTTTGACAGGCTGCCCTGACTAGTGAGTTTGGTTTCAATCAATGTTCCAGTGTGCGTTTCAAGACAAACTGCAAGCCAACACACGGTTCCAATATGGCCAATAGGTCAAGGTAATAATATTCAGTATTTTATATACTTATGTGTGTGTTTGTATGTATGAGAGAGAGAGAGAGATATTTATTAATCGATCTGTTCATTTATTTGGTCTTGAATTCATAATTCATAATTGTGGAATTTCTGAAAGCCTTTATAAAGAAAGACTTACTCGTGGGAAATGAGCACAATTTTCACTTAATTTGGTCCTTAAAGGCCGCATTGTAATAATTTTCAAGTGTAAAATAGTTTAAGTGGAGGCCATTTATTAACATCTAAAATCGTTATAAAAGTGTTATAGTTCTCAACCTGAGAAAGCTTTGGGGAATATTATTTGTGTAGAGCTTACTTTCTCAAATTTTCTGAATTTTAGAGGTTTTTTTTTTCAATTTGACCTAAAATTTAAAACCCTTTAAGTAAAATTCCTTATTTAAATAAAGAGTTCACTTTTTATATCTGAAAACTAATGAAACTTAACAACTTTTGGTACTAATTACTTTGGCTTATGATAATTTTCAAGCTTTAGCAATTGTTAGTTTGAATCCTTTGAACCTAATGAGGGTTTCATCCTTATTTACCAAAGGACAAAACCCTCATTGAATGCAGCTCCAGTGAATGTTTTTAGCCTAAGATTTTGTAGAAGATTGTTTGTAAAATGCCATGACTCTTGTAGAAGTTTACCTCCTTTAGAACTTTTGGAGATCTCAGGAAATGTTTCTGGAACTCTAAGGCTTTTGTATGTTAGGACTACTTATGAAATCTGAAATCCTTATCAAAAAAAGTTGCACTGCACTTAATCTCTGAAAGCCTTGTGGGATTTTTGTAATCTGTGAAATGTCAGATAACCTTTGTAAAGAACCCTAAAACTATCTAGGGGTAGTTTTGAATCCTGGCCTTTGGCAGCCGGGGCACATCGGAAGGAATCGCTCTGAGACAAGTGTCGCCGGGAATTTCTCTAAGTGGCCGATTTCACGGGGAATCCCGCCGACGAGGGAAAAAGTAGCCTGTCAGCGCCGGGGGCTCACAATGGGACACCACAAATTAGACTATCCCCAGGGTCAGGGGTCCCTACACAATAATACTATTCAATTTTCCCAGAGGGGGGTGAAATCCGGTGGCCGCGCTCACAAATGATTTAACACAGTAACGGTGAACGGGGTAACGGGCCGAGTCACTGCTACTCCTCAGGAACTGTTCTTAGCACAAATGTCTGATTAGTAAAGGAGCCGAAGAACAGTAGTTCTATGTACCTCCAATTTATAAGAAAATGGCGGGGCATTCGAAAACTCTTTCAAGGGTATGAAGAGATTTAATCTCATATTCAACAAATTTGTCAAATTAATACTTTCTGAATGTATATTAAGAGTGATCATCACTCGTATAAATAAAAAATGTTTAAAGAAAAAGAGTTTTGAATTTAATTACTGTTTTGAACAGATGGCATTGTTCAGTTATCAATATCAATCTATCGTTAATGTGGTACTTGGGCTACAAAATCATAATAACCTTTTGCTAATTTTTGGTTTTTCTTTTTAACTTAGGTATAGGTTAGGTGGTAAAACCCTTTTTACATTACATGTGGGTAGAGTGTTCAAAGGAACATACAGGGTATCCTCTGGGTCGATATAAACGGAAGATAAAGAGAAACTAATTGTGCACCGTGAGTATCGAACCCGGAGCTTTCGGCTCAGGAGCCCAGTAAGAGAACGATCATCGCCAGACAACTGCGATATAATCATGTTACCTTTCCAATTGTATATGTGTGCGTAATGGGCATAATGATCTCTGAGGTCTAACCAAGCGCTCATGAGTAAACGCTTTAAGCGACTAAAGATTCTTTGGGTATATAAAATGTTGATTTCTCGACAATTGAGTTCATGTTTTCGCAAATATTTTCAAAAAAGCTTCATTTTGGAATTTGAGTTTGTGTCCCTCCAAAGCAGATAACTTTTTCATCAAGTGATTGAAGAGAACAAGTTTCCAACTCCAAGAAGCAATTAACTCTCTCCAAGGGATGCAATTTCCCCAACTTACAGCTATTATCGCTCTGAAAAATGTAAATAACAAAACAGGCGTTAAATTTAGTTTTATAAAAGTTATATTCTATAACATTTGAAGAAAAAAAAATCCCATATTAAGGAAGATGTTTGAGAATGTAGCTACGATGGGTGACCTTACATTCTTTCTTGCAAGGACACACTCTGCCTTATCTATTACAGTCATTATTCTCTATGTCTTTAATTTATTTTTTCTATTTACTATTTTCTATATCCATCTTTGATAATTCATGGGAAATCTGCTTGGATTACACAGCTCCTGCGTCACCGATTTTTCTCAATCCTCTAGCTATTATTGGAGCAAATCATTACCACCATCTACCACCTAGGCAATGTGATTTGATGAAGACTATTTACTTTTAAAAAGTGTGCAAATTTTAAATGGTCAATCATCAATTCAAATTTAATCATGGTAAATCATGAGCTAGACATTCGATACATCCATTCCTGCCTACATAAGAGAGAGTCTTCTACTTAAAAATTATCGACCTATGTTCAGAGTAATCGCGCTGTCTCTAACGCAAGGTGCACCAAAGAGATACCATTATATCATTCCACCCAGATACTGATATTAAATGGTCTCATCTTGCCGTATAATAAGAGAGATAATAGATATGTTAAGATGGCTCATTGAGACTTTCTAAACGTTTCGGAGGGCCATATCGATTTCACAACCCCTAAGGACGCCATATGAAGCCGAAATTAATAAAGGGCCCGTCGCACTCTCCCCCCCCCCCAACCTTCTGACGTGCGCTCCGGGGAAGACGGAGGCGTGGTTTCTTCCGTGACCGAAATTATGGAGTTTGGTAGGCGGGGGACAGCTGGTGGGTCACATGTGATATCGCGTGATATACCCAAAGAGATCCAGAAGGAAGCTGCGAGATACCATACTCCCCCCCTCCCATTTTAGACTGCATCTTTGGAGAATATGTATATTTTCAAAAAAAATCATCAGTTTGTTGCAAGTATAACGTGTAATCAAAGTATGCATCAGACATATTGCATCAATCAGTGCAGTTATGATGACCCAAATATGCCTCCATTTGCACAAACACCCATCATGAATATGCTGTCTAATGATGGCTTCGGAGGGTAGGAGGAGTCTGCGCAGCTGATACGAACTGTTGTAGAAACAGTCTTGATTAATACAATATTTTTGTTATTAAAATGAAAAAAATTAGACAGGTGGGTTAGAATCTTATCAAGAAAAGGGCTTAACTGTCTCGAAGAAAAAAAATCCATGTAAACTGAGTGTATTCCCCAGCATCGTAGTTAATGTGTATTTGAATTTGAACTATTTTGTTTTGGAATTGTTTTCAACGTTCGATTTCATTTGTAGGTCATCATCAGGGCGATAGTGATGTCTGGAGTGATCTCAGAGGGAGGTTTATGGCGACATTTCAGAATAGAGGACTAAACAATTAAGTTAACAAAATAAAGTTATTTTAGAATTCATTATCCTACAAGAACCCAATGCCAACATTATATCTATCCTTCATCGATCCTACTTAGTAGAACTTAGCTAAAATATGGTCTGTCTAAAATATTTATATTTTCTATACTCTATATTTTATTTTTTAGAACAAGCAAAGGATAAAAAAAATATTGAAAACCACTATTATTTTATTTAAAACTTTATTTTTCTCTATTAGTTTTGCGTCTAAAACGTCTACCTATTCGCCTCTTCAGGAGGCATTGTAATATGTAGCCTTGTAATAAGAGCATTACAAATAAGAGTTGCAATATTCCGCCACAAAGGCATGAATCTTTCAATTTTCGTTTTCTTCTGAAGAGGCGTCAGTATTAAAAGCGAAACTAGTAGAAAAAATTAAAAATTTATGTAAAATAATAGAATTGTTTTACTATTTGCCCGTATTAAAAAATGAATACAATCAGCTCAGTATCGAAGAAAGATGCTATATATTTTTAATTNTTTTAAAATTAAAAAAACAAATTCCGTATTTAAAGTTATTTTTTAAAACCGTTGAACAAGTGAATGTTGAAAGAGTATAGTAGGTGTAAATTATAATAACTATAATCTTCTGTAAGTTTTTCCCTAACTTTAACTGGATATTTTAAATTTAAATTTTTCTTATCAACTCCACTCCTCTCTGAACCATTACCTCGTCAAGAAGAATCTTTTTGCTGAAAAATTTATCAAAATAAATTTTATTAAAGAACATTTATATTAATTATATTTCATAAACTCAATCGTTCTTCTCAATCAATTTTAATAAAAAATTTATACAAAAAAATGTTGATGTAATGACCAAATTTTGTATCATTTGATAAATAATGATTTTCATTGCAGTATTTCATCCCACGTTAAATTTCAACAAGAAATGCAAGGTAGTTAGAATACAATTTTTATTCTGACCCCCTTGCATTTCTTGTATAAAATTTGTTTCATTTGGTTTCAATATTTAATAAGAGGCCCGTCCAACACCCACAATTTAATTCTTAACTATGTGTGTTAATGTGCGTTTTTCGAAAAATATTATACGCGTTTTTAAAATTGCATATTATACCTATTTTGTTTTATAAATGTTTTTCGTAACGCCAATAATAACGAAGAGATATGTGTGTGTATATACATTTTTTAACAAACCATATTTCTAGCTTCTATTAGCGTTACTTTAGTAAATCTGCTAATATTTGAAGTAGTATTTAAAAAAAATAATCATTATACAACAATTTATGGATAAATCTCGTTGCATATAAATAAAGTCATAAAGATTTTTTATTAGAGATGAAATACATTTTATAAAGAACAAAAAGAATATAAAGATATAGTTCTGGGTTGAGGAAATATATTTTTAGACTGAGCAAGAAGAAAAAAAAAAAACAGTCCCCAAATACGGTGGATACATTAGTCATCCTAGGCAGTCATGCACATGAATATGTATGAACTTCATTTGGCTTGGGAATTACTAAGCAGTGTGGAAGGATTCCATGGACTGCGGAATTCACCGCTACCATCTTGCCTTGCGTTCAAACTAAAGGTTCAACCACCATCTTGTTGTGGGATTCCATATGATAGGGAACCGTGGACTCTTTTGATGACGGGCGTCTGACACCTTTTTCTACAAATGTGTCAACCATATTGAAAGGATAATCTAAAAGGTTATTTTCACTACCAATGAATATAGAACTATCATACCTTCTATTATCCGTCTTCATTGGTTTCTGCAAACCATCTCCTGTGGGCGAGCACTTTCGGACATTATCCATCCTGGTGGCCGAATACACGTGTTCACTGTCACAGTCTGTATTCAACTGCGTTTGTATTCTGTGGATTGGTCGGATGCGCCAGGTATGCGCGTATGTATTCGGCCACGAGGATGGACAATGTCCGAAAGCGCTCGCCAACGGAGGATGGTTTGCAGAAACCAATGAAGACGGATAATAGAAGGTATGTTATTGAAAGGATCTCAAAATGTTTATTAAAAAAATATTATTTATCTCTGAAAAAACTTGTTACAAATGGTGTAACATGCTCAATTAGGAGTGATCTCTCACTTTACACCCCTCTCTTACTTTCCGGCGAATGATCTTCGAACAGCTTTCTCCAATCGTCCGTACTTCGTGTGGCTGACGCTCTGGGAAGGTCCTCGCATCAGCTGCCACTTCGTGTATCCATCTCAGCTTGGGTCTCCATCGTCTTCTTGTGTTGTTGAGGAACTCCATTGACAACTTATTGGCGATAACCTTCTTTCCCATTCGGGACAAATGACCCATTTTACTCGGCCCAAACTAAATGCTTCGCATATCTCCTTGCTTGTGAGTCTTCTCCACCATTCCTTCTCTCACATATCTTAGTGTTCCATCGTCGAAGCTCTTCTATTTGACAGATTTATTACCGCTCCTTTTCTTTCTACTTATGACGCTTAAGTGTCTTTTCCACCTCCTCATGTGTACTTTACATTTGATTGTATGAATATATATTACATAGATAATGAAATGCAATTTTAACTAGTGTATTGTAATTTGCAGCTTATAAGATTTCGTATAAAAACCTTCTTTTCTTTTTTTTTAATAAGTACTCCTAAGTACTTATAAGTACCAAAGTCCTATAAGTAAAGGTTTTGGGGAAGTTATGAGTATAGCGTAAACAGAGCAGTAAACATTCAAACTCATTATCCACACTCACTATATAACCATATAAAATGTACACAAATTCTGCCTCTCTGACTATTGATTTTAAAATTAACATAAATATTAAGATTTCAATGTAATCTGAAAACCATGATTTGAGTAGAATGATTTATCTTTAACTGTGATGGCTATCCGAGCCGCCAATCATTTTGCGTTTTTCCCCTGTTAAAAATAAGAATTTGCTACATGCTTGTAGTCTTCTGATTCAGAAGGCTAAGTTTTCATCATCAGAGCCAAAATATACAGTATCTCTAATGAATGCTAAGAGACTCTGATGATGGAAACGGTGCTTTCTGAAGGTCATGTATTATCCCTCTTTCCTTCTTTACTTAATTGACGTCCTTCACACCTAGAAAAAATGAAGACGAACTTTTCAATGTTTTAAGCAAGTTAACTGCTACCTTGGAAGGAATTTTTTTTTCTTAAGAGAATTGAATTGTGAATTTTATTTAACAGGTGACAGTGTGATGAAATTCTAAAAATAATTTATTTTGCAAAAATATTTAATAAATAGCATTCTATAAACGATACAAAAATATTTATAAAAAATTAATTAAAAAACAAACATAAACTTCTCTTATTATCGTTTATCTTAAGAATAACAAGGTATTTATGATTTTCTATATTGAAATAAAAACCTATTGTCTGACCTTACCAATAAGTAAAGATTCCTTTCATTTATCTATCAAACCTTAAAAATGGAACAGCAAAACCGTATTTTTATATTAAATATTATTTATGTGACTCCCACGTTTCGCACCTTATAAACAGGGAACCGGATTCCTATTGCTGTTAGTACTCAAGTTGCTCGTTAGAGATCACTGTAGTCGCGGCGCTGTTGTACCAGCGTGCGGTTTGTGTACTACTTCCTCTTGATGGAGGACTAGCTTATCCAAGAAACTAAATCCATGCAAAACTTACTGGTTTTTAGGAGTAGGAAGTAGCATACTGCTTTAGAAAAATCAGCAGTTTGCTGGTGTGCGCAAGAGTGTGTGTGGAAACAAAAAAAAAATTTTTTTTACGGTTGATATGGATTTCTTATTGACTTTACTCAGTTCTTCTCCCACAAGAAGTAAATAAATACTCAGTAGACCTTACAAGATGAGTGAGACTCCCAGAGAAGGTCAGAAAAGGAAAAGAATGGGAAAGAATGCAGAAATTATGACAGCGGGGTTGAACGTGAATCAGATGCCTTTGATCTCAACCTGGCGAAAATTTTTTCTTTGACTAGAAACCTCACTTGGAATACAGATAAAGGAATTGGGATAAATAAGAAAATGAAACTGAACATTGTACATTATGCGTGCCTAAACCCTAAATAACCAAACCAACTTCAACTCTGGAGTGGTGTCAGCATCTAAAAAAAAACAAACGCACACATATAATCATGGTGTTATTTCCACTAAGGAATTTATTATTAATATACGTTTATATTTGAAGCCGCTGTCATTGGCTGTTTTCCACGTCCTGATGGCGAGCACTTTTGGCAACGGTCTGCCATCTTCGGGCTGAATGTAGTCTTATCCACTTTCTCTGGCACTCACTGGTGTATAACAGTCCTGTAATGAGTCAGTCCCTGGGATTTTCCCGTCCATAAGGTTTGCCAGGTAGCGCGGATTAGAACCTCCTGATTTCTTCTCCCCTTCGTTAGGTTAATATATAATAGTTATGATACTCCATTAATATTTCGTACATAATAAGTGGTATAATAGAATAACTATGAACAAAAATACTTTATTAAAAAATAGGGTAAAGTTTTAGTACATTATTGGACTGATACATAGAAGTAACCAAGAACTAGAGAGGAGCATCATTATACATATTATTCTATATATAACCACGTCAAAAAAGTTTCAGGGGAGGGAGGGTCCATATACTGAAAGCCTTTTCTACTTCTAGGCCCCCATGACACTGTGAAAGCTCTCACATCTCGATAAAATATTTTTCCATGGCCGGAACTGGAACTTACAGATTTAGCCGCCCCACCTAGGCTAAGCTGGTGTCCTCCAAATAATTATGTTTGTCTTGTGATAATTTCTTTAGAGCAGAAATGGTTAGTTCTCCATTTAAATCTGAGAAAGCCATCGAAATATGAGCTCCTAAGATTTTTTATAAATAATCATTATCGGACAAACATTAGAACAACAAAATTCGAGTCGTCTGCAAATTATAACTTTTTATGATTAACATTCAAATATTGACACAAAGTTTTATTCCAATGAATTGTTATTAATTACTAACATCAGATCAAATATTTCTTAAGGAAATGGTTCTTTTCTTATATTTCTTCTTTTGTGGCTTTATTATTTGGTCTGAAAGAAACAAAGAAACACTCAATTAAGAACTTTTGTATCTGACTAACCAAGTTTTTAAACATATTTTATTGTAAGTACTTTCATGAATTATCAGATAAAACTCGATTGGGAAATAGTTAATTTCCATTACTGAAGAATTTGTTGGGGATCAGTAGAGGTTGATTAAAAAAAAAAAAAAAAAAAAAAAATTTAAATTTTTAATTTAAGACATTTTTTTTTTGTCTGTGCGATAACTGCAGGCTTCAAAAAAAGAAATGAAATGTATTTTTTATGATCTGCAGACGTTTCGGCTTACATCGTAAACCATTTTCAGGGCTATCATGAAGGCGAGAGGGAACTTTTGGTCAGCTGGATCAAATGTTCATGACACTTCATGTCAAATGGTCATGTACAACACGTCCCCAGATAAAAAAATACATTTTTTTTCTTAAACTGTATTTTTTTGGGATCAAGCTTAACCGAACCCCAACATTTCTCTACTTATAGTCCCTAGTATTGAACACATTCCATGTTAACTCCCATCGATTCCCATGTTCATCAGTTAGAGAATGTTGCCATTGAGGTTGTTCTCATGGCTTCCTTTTGCTCTCCATGCAAGTCTCACTAGTTCTTTCTCTATCTTACCTGCCTCTTTCTTCCAAGGAGGTCTCAAATCACTTTCAAATGGCAGTTCCCCAGTCCGGCGAGTGATTGACACCCTCCACCCAGAAGAACCTCCCCTGGCACCGGCAGAATGTCGTCCCCGTGTGTTATGTAGAACCGATGTGGGTTGTTCTTGCTGGGACACCCCGGCCCGTACCGTCTCCCCGGACAGTTATTTTGGTCAAGGGGGGGTCTTCCTCGCCGCAGGTGGGAAAGAGGTGTTCAATATTCCTCGCTTATTGATGGGGGGGGGGGGACCTGAATAGATCTCGTTAGAATTTGTCACGGGTTTTTTTTCTACTCCTTCTTCTATCCTTTTTTATCCTTTTTTGAAGTGATCTACCTGTACGAGTGGACTCTTCTTACGCTATGTATCCCAGATATTTCTTTTTATTTACATTTGCATTTTATTTGTTTAAACAATTCATCCTCTACAAGCTGGAAAAGGACATATTTCCAATATCTTATTGAATATTCTTTATGTCTATTTTTGTATGATGAGTTATTAATACGGGGTTGTCTTTAAGTTTATCATATACAATTATTCCTAATCATCATCACATTTATGATATTTACATTGGCAATTACAATTTGTTGTTCACATTTGTTTTTCAGCAAGTAAAACCTCAACTCTAGATCCATTCCTGAAACATTGTTCTTAATTTTACTCTTCATAACGTTCGCTAACATATTCCAAATAAAAACAAAAGGAGAGTTTTTTTGACCGTAAATATTATTCTGAGATAATTTTATTTGGGGTTCGGTCAAGGTAGATCCGAAAAAAAAAATTTTTTAAAATATATTTTTTAAAAAGATTATCTGCCAACGTTTCGGCTTACATTGTTAGCTATCTTCAGGGCTGTCTATCATGAAGACGAGAGAGGACTTCCTGTCCCTAAGTTCACATTTCCATGACTGATTCATGGAAATGGGAACTTACGGACCCAGTTATGGAAATGTGAACTTAGGGACAGGACGTCCTCTCTCGTCTTCATGATAGGAAGACCTGAAGATGGCTTGCAATATAAGCCGAAACGTTTAATAATCCAAATAAAACATTCATTTTCAATATAATTTAGTTTAAATTTCACTTTTTTTTTTCTTTTCTGCGCGTTGACTGCTTAGGTCATTGAAGCTTTTCACAATTTCATTATTTGTATTACCAAAAAAATTACAGTCCAAAATAGGCCTAAAATGTTATTTTATAACATTCACGTTGATAATATTTTTCAAATAAGTACATAGTAAAAAAGAGATTTAAGAATGGACGTTTAATTTTTAAATGTAATAAAACCAATTTCGGTATTTAGACTGAAAAACGAAAAAAAATTGAGGGATACCAAAATTTATAATAATAATATCTTCGTTATTATTTGAGTTACACAATGTTTATGGATAATAATAGGCGTATAATGTAAAACAATAACGAATATGTTGACGATATTACAATTTCGGCTAACTCTTAGTCTTCACCACTCTCCATGACCTATTTCATTCATTAACAATATTATCCCAAACATCAGTTTAAACATATCGAATTCCTTTTTTTTTTTCTAATTTTGTGTTTAAAATTTTGTTTTATTGAATGAACAATAAAAGTAAATTTAAAAAAATAAAATTTTTAGCTCGACCTGCGCCATGCTACCGACGTGAATAACTTGATTTCTTTTGAGGAAACATGTTGACAGTAGATATTTACACGAATGGATTAAATACCTCATTTGAAATCTTAAATATCAAATTAGGAGTGAGAATTGAAACCAAGACTTTCCCCCTTTGTATTTGAGTCAGACCCGATTGGTTCAGGAGTGGTAGATAAAAACATACCACCGACCATGTTAGCTGCCTTGCAATAGACTTTTACATTGTCTTTATTTGTTTTTGTTTTGTTTTTTTTTGTTTTTTTGTTGTTTTTTTTAATTACGGGAAAGATGATTATTATTTCTTATGAAAAGTACAATTATTGATAGTAATGAATGGATTACTAGGGTCCATTTTCCAACTTTTCTGGGCTATCCATTTATCCTTTTAAATTTTCGAAGGAATTCCTTCTATCTCTGGACCTCTAAACTATTTCCTTTTAAATGAAAAGAATCTATCTCTGGACAGAGAAGGAACCTTAAATGTTGTTAATAAGGTATTTGCCTACAAACAAATAAAAATAAATGAGCCTGGTAATTCTCACTATTCCATTATCTTCAATCAGCTGTACTATCAAGTCTTGATTACATTATCTACAGTATGGGGTACTATAAAGTCTGGATTACATTAACTATAGTCTGTAGTACTATCAATTCTAGATTCCCCTGACTACAGTATGTGGTACTATCAAGTATTGATTACATTAACTAGTGTCTGCGGTACTACCGATTCTAAATTTCTCTCACCACAGTCTGCGGCATTATCAAGTCTAGATTCCTCTGACTACAGTATGTGATACTATCAATTCTGCATTCCCTCATGTAGAGTCTGAAGCACTATTAAGTATGAATTCCATTATATACAGTCAGCGGTACTATCAATTCTGCATTCCTTTAAGGACAGTCTGCAGTACTATCAATTCTAGGTTCCTCTGACTACAGTCAGCGGTACTATCAATTCTGCATTCCCTTAAGCACAGTCTCCGGTACTATAAATTCTGTATTCCATTAATAATTGACTCTAGTCCTATGAAATCTAGCTTTCACTCAAATTATATAATTATTTTGTTAACGAATAATAGAGCCATCTTTAATTCCTAAGACATTTCCTTTACTTTTTTCCCCGACTCTTTCCCACATGTTATCGATAAATTGAGAGACAAGTCCCGAATTCCCTTTGAAGCCCAAAACAATTATAGGCATTATTAGGTCATTTCCCGTTTTCTATAATTGTAGTTCCGCTTCCTGCGTTCAGGACCGATGTACACTTGTCCGGTGGTTATCCATCACTTTATTATTATTTATTGCTGCCGCGATAAGCAAAGAATTGATGGTTTGGCCCTTGTACCTGGATTCAAGTCCAGTACATAGTTACTGCATTTCTTTCTTCTGTGAAAGAATGCTTCTGTTTGTCGTTATCCTCTGAACTCCTCAGAACACATTTCCATGATCCTCTGAACACATTTTGGGTATTATTCTTCACCTGCTAATGATGGTAATGCCCATCGTTGGGAATACTATACTGATAATGTGCCATCTGTAGTTGTCAGTATGCATATAAGGCAAAATGCACCATTTTAAATGAATATTTCTTTCCTGGGCCCCACTTTCCTGATTTTTAGATATTTAATAACCTCATTTTTATATATTTTTTTCGAATGTTACACTAACATAATTCCGAACAAAAAAAAAATCATTATTTGAAAAAACAGCCTACATTTAAGGCCAAATAAATCAAGGAGTATAAGATTATCAAATCTTATAGGATATCTTAAAGGATGTCTCATCACATAGCGAATTTTATCAATTTTATTTTTTGAATTGTGAATTTATTTATTTCAACATATATTTTTAGAACTATCATACCTTCTATGATCCGTCTCCATTGGTGTCTGCAAACCATCTTCTGTTGGCGAGCGCTTTCGGGCATTGTTCATCTTGAACTCTTAGTTGAATACAGACAGTGACAGTGAACGTATGTATTCGGCCACGAAGATGGAAAATGTCCGAAAGCGCTCGCCAACAGAAGATGGTTTGCAGAAACCAATGAAGACGGATAATAGAAGGTATGATAGTTCTATATTCATTGGTAGTGAAAATAACCTTTTAGGTAGATTTTTAGCTTCACTCATAGTTTTATGACACGAATTCAGTGTTAAATTAAGTGACTTCAATATTAATTAACTTTATCAAAATAAGACCTTCTGTAAACTAATATTTAAGAATTTTTTTTCTTGATTGTCAGTATAAAACCAACTTACTAAAATTTTATTATTTGATTTAGGTTATTTTAAAGTAAAATCTTTATCTC
>KZ808534.1:141651-153113 GCA_000696205.2 Oncopeltus fasciatus | reverse complement strand
AAGGATTATCTGCCAACGTTTCGGCTTACATTGTAAGCCATCTTCAGGGCTGTAGAAATACAATGTCATGAGAATACAATAATAATTGAAATTAGTATAATAGAAAATTGCAATAATATAATGTGATATCAAGAGTATGAATGTAGAAAGCTATGTAAGTTTATGAAAAACAATTTGATAAAGAACCAATTTGAAAAAAAAAAATATGCAAACAAACAGCTTATTGAGTATTCATATAATAAAATACATTTTTTAAATTTGTGTTTTTTTGGATCTACCTTGACCGAACCCCAACTAAAATCATCTTAGAACTTTAATTATTTTATTTTGTCAATTATTCCATACGTATTTAATGACTTTGTTAATTGTATATTGTGAAATTTCTTGATGGAATGCCTATTTTTAAGCCACAGGTATCAAATTCCACCGTAGGAGATATACATTTATCGTATCCTTAAGGGATTTAGTTCAGAAGGTTACAAATAGATGATTCCTTAGTGGGTCCTGCAGGACTGCCTTGTGGACACAGTGCTTGTGTTTGAACAGCGGGTTTGACTGCCGTTAATAGTGGGTGAGGAAGACACCTGTGTCCGCGTGAAGAGTTTGCCTACGACACATATGTGGGTGACGGGCAAACAGAACCAATGTCACCGTGTTTCCTCCCCCACCCCACCGCCGAGGTACCAGTCTGTACAGCTTTCTGAACTGGATACAGACGGTAGTCTTCAGATCCTGTACTCTGTAGACCCATCTAGAGCAGATAGATCAAGGATTCTGTTTTTAGCTGAAGGTGAAAATGGCATGATTCTGTAAGGCCCTCAAGTTTGGGGGACATCTAGAGTGACACACACACACATTACACTAACTACAACAAACTATTGTTACCTGCTGTACGCATTCTAGGGTAACCTCTGCTAGTCAACTGTTTCCTGGAAGGATATTATGACCAGGTACTCTCGGAGGAAGCCCTTCCTCCTTACACAGAATGGGTAGGTTGATAAATTACTACTTATAGACTAATATTATCACAGAAATCTTCATAACAACCCATGAAGCCAGACAGTCACTATCTTTAAATATGTTTTGGGTCTGGATTGGTTTTTGGGATATTCGTAGCAGGCGAGGTAAGTTAAACCAGATTGTAAAAGTATAAGATAATTGTAAGAGTAAATTTACTTGGCATGAAACTCATTGGTCATCCTACGGTAAAGATCAGAAAGAAAAACAATGGAGGAGTCCTACAACAGCCACAGGACGGTACAAGCATAAACAGCTGTAGTGTACTCTGACCCTACCAGGATCTAAGTAATAGCCGAAGGCCACAAATGTAACGAAAACAGGGAGTCTCTGTTCCATGGCAATATACTTTGATAACTTCTGAGATCCTTTATCCTTGTTTGGGGAAATATGGGAAAATAATAATGCTTTCCCGACGACTGGAATACAGGGATTCTGGTTAAGATTCTCAAGAAAGGAGATCTGTCCACGTGTGGAAATTGGAAAGGATTAACTCTCTTATCGATGGTAAGTTTAGTTTTTAGAGCGTTATCCTTTAACGAACCGAAAACCCTTTTGAAGCAAAAGAGTGAAAAGTGGCTTCAGGGGAAATATAGTCTGCGCAGGTCTAATAAATACCGTAGAGTCTTCTTAAAACAGTCACAGAAGTTGAAAGTATTCCTTGTTTCTTGTATATGTCGGCTTTACTGAAGCCTTCGGACTTGTGAAATTGGCGATCAATTTAATTCTAAAATCATCAGCATAATAAAATATATGTATGCTACTTTCTCCGACAATGCAGAAGCTCATTTTCTCCAACATTTACTTCTATTATAGGTGTACATGAAGCATGAATTTTACCATCACTTCTGTTTATCCTAGCGTTAGAGGACTTACCCGGAAAAGATAAGAAGGACCTGGACTTTACTGTTGATGTCTGCCTGACAATATACCGGGGAAGGTCAGGAATCTGGAAAGAGCAGCCGAAGACCGTGGAGGTTTACCATCTTTAAGGAGTTGAAGAGGTAATAGCAGTAAAGGAGTTCTGGTCCGAGCTGGAGGACTTGGATCAGGACAGAGTGGACGTGTTGAGGCCACATCAAGGAGTCACTGGCGCATATGCATATATATTCATATTTGTATATTCGCTCTTATGGACAAATTTAAAAGTAAATAAATCAAATTCCATATTTGAGATTATTTCAGCAAACTGTTGGATGTGTCCTTAAATACCTAAAATTGGCGAAAGGGTTGGAACGAAGGCTGTTCAGACAAAATTTGAAATAAAATTTCTTTATTAATATATAACGAAAAAATAAATGGATCTCAATAGGCATGAAATATAATTTTCAATCAGCTGTACTATTTTATAATATTTTATTGAAAATCCTTATTAAGGAAGGTATTTAAGAATTTAACTAGATGATTGGGCCAGCAATGAGATAAATCGAATTAATGTTTGATTGGGAAGAGAAAGAGGATTCAATGAAAGATTAAATTGCAGAATCTTTAATATATTCTTTATTATTGGTGTTAAGGAAGAAATGTATTCAGACTAAATAGTGTCAAATTTAATTTTATAGTGTTTGAATTATATTATATACATTAATTGAAAAAAAAAAAAAGCCCGCACATTCATTCATTATGCTGTAGAATAATACAAAGTCTTGAACTCTTCAACCACTCTTCTCAGACCTTATGTCTCCGACCTTAACAGTCTTACGTATTACCGTCGTCTTCTCTTCGGTCAATAGCCGTGACGATTTTTCTCCATACGGTGACGACTCATACCCACAGCTCTGGCCTCGGATCTGCGGTGAGCTGTTCGGGGCTTCGAACCCGTGTCTCCCACCAGCGAGAACAGCTGAAGCCGAACCCCGGGAGGAAACCGCTGTTGGATTTGGTGTCTCCGGCGAGGGATCTCGGCTCCATTTGGCACCTTCCGCCCCTCGTTCCACCTACAAGCCGCTTCCTTCTCATACGTGGCATTCTGCAACAGACAACATCGAAAGAAGTTTTTGAGGGGCGATTTTGAAAAAAAAAAAAAAAAAAACCGTGAGATGAGCGAATTTAAGGTGCTCTACTGATATAAGAATATTTTATAATATCTGAAATCCTTTCATGCATAAGCTGAAAATATGAAGATTTTCAATTACTGAAATTACAATTAAAAATATACTGGTTTGAGTAAATCTTTTATTCCACATGTGTGTGCATTTATTTCAAATTTCTACTATTTTGGAAAAAAAAGTATAATAATTTCATTGAAATCGGCTCTGCCTTTTTCGAAATAGTACTTATTTTCCGAGGAAGGATTGGTTGGGAATTCGTTCTAGGAATTTAAATAAATTAATTTGTAAATTAAAAAAAATCTTTATGTTATTGCCAACATTTCGGTCTAAATTTAAGGCCCTCATCAGGGAGAGAGTCACCTGCTATAGGATAACTAAATCATTTCAAATTCACTTATTCTGTTTTTCTTANTATATATATATATTTATATAAGTATATTGCATTTCTGCCCTAATGATGATTTACAAGTTAGGTAGAAACGTCGGCAATAATGAAATAAATACCCAATAATTTTGAAGTATTTTATTTTTTTGATCCTGGCCGAAACCCTGACTAATTTCTCCAGCATAATACTCGATGGCCAATCAACCTCCGACCATGTACTAGAGTAATGTATTACTCTCTTAAAAAGCTCTACTACAACTTTTATTTTAACAAAATGGAATTTCACTAAAAGTCATTGAAATAATGTTTCCAAATTAAATTCTGTTTAGGAAAAGAAATAAGGGTTAACATGAAATACGATATTTAATTAATAATTTGTCTAAAGCTCTATAGGCCGAAATTAATTTATGGTGCAATGCAAAATTTATTAAAAAATATATTCTTATATATTCCAGTTAAGTTTAAAATTCGGATGTTATGATTTCCTGGCTAGATTATATTTTTTGATTAATTTTTAAACACTTGAGGTCCAGATTAACTCCTAATATAAAAAAATAAATATTTGGGTGTAAATCTGAAGCCTGAAACTAGAATCTTGATTGTATGAATCTTGTATTGTATTGCCGATTTGATTTCATAATTGTCATTGCTTAAGCTAAAGGTTAAACATGAAGGACACACATTTGACTTTGATAACATTACCATTCTTTCTTCTGAACGCTCCTATTATCTGAAACCATTTAAATAAACTTACAACTCAATCCAGTTAAGTACAGAACTGACTTAGAGAAAATTTCTTCAACTTATTCAAACATTTTCAACATTCTGAAAAACTATTAGCCCTCCTCCAAAATAAACCTGTCAAACATTTCTCCCATTTCCAAAAGTTACTTATTTCCCATAATGCCCTACCTTTTTTCCCCGGTATTCCCGACTCTCCCTTTGTACTTACCTCTCACCCCCCTAAACCCTTCACTTGTCCAGTGAAAGGTTAAAAATCATTAAACTTAAATCTTAAGTTTACCTAATTTCCAATTCTAACCTCTCAATTAATGAAAATTTGATGGCGGTGACACGTCACATTTGATCAAGTCCCCTCTCGCTATCATGATACGTAGGTGTATTAAACTATCTACACATTTTGGTATTGTTTTTCCTTAGTATTAGATATCACACTGTCTTTTAGTTACGTCAATTGTATGTAATAATAATTTAAATCATATAGTTTTTTGTTTTTCCCAAAACATAGTATTTTATTAGCCCTAAAAATGCCTTAAAATTTAAGATGAAACAGCGGCGAATAATTAAAAAAGTTCATTTGTTTAAAAAGTATTTTTTGGATCATCCTTGACTGAACCCCAATAAATTCTCTACTAATAATCTCCTATGACAAAACTGTCTATTTGAATTAAAGTATCAGCCATTAGGACTAATTTAAAAAAAAAAATTGTATTTTGTTTTTTATTTAATCCCAAGGAAATAAAAAAAAAATAAATAAATATAAAAAAAACTACTGGGGGTTTAGACTGTCAGTAGACTGCCGGGAGTAGAATGAATCATCTGGCTAGCCTCGGTGGTGCAATGGATGGCATGCCCGTCCGGAAAGCAGGAGATCCCGGGTTCGAGTCCCGGCTGAGGTAGTAAGATTTTTTTTATTCTGTTCCCTTGCATTCATTAGTACTAATTGCTTGTTTTTAGAACGGTTTGCATCCCATCAAATGTAAGGCTTGAGACCAAAAGTCTCAACTCCCTGCTCGTCAGATTGAAATAGTCAGTTACAAAAATAAGTGTTAAGACCCATTCCATATGTAAGAAAAGAGGTGTGTGTCTACTTGTCGGTGATAAATCAAGGAGTACGGTGATGACGGTTGCCTGTCGACTTCCAGCTACCTGTGGAATTCATCAGAAGGAGCGCTATCTGTCTGTGGGGTGTAATAGAAGAGCTGTTAGGGGCAAGTGGGGGCCTCCTGAGAGATACGAACCCACCCCCTCGGCCATACATCACCCCTGATTCGGCCCTCGCGTGAGAGCCCGCGACTTCATGTCTGCTCGCAATTAGCCAACTCCCAACACATCTGTCTTCTTGTTTCAGGGAGGAAACCACCCCTTTAATGTAGGGTAGCCCTTCCTCTAATGGTCTACCTGTAGATCTGGCCGGACGCCAGCTTATGAACGACAGTCGTTACCACCCCATATTAACCCTCGACGTAAGGAGGGTACTGCCTCCCGGTAATTCATTTTCCGGGGGTTACCTACACTCGGGGGTTGTAATGTTTAGCCACTCGTAACTCGAGGGTCTTTCTGGGGGTCGATTGTGTCCCTCAATCTTCCCTACTCCTGAAATAAATTTTTTCAAATTTTATATTACTGCGATGGTCATTTTTTTGTGCGCCCTTCTCTTTTTGTACGTCTTTTTATTTGACTTCCATCTCCCTCACACCACGGTACAGCTTCACAGGTATGAAACTGTTCTACAACACCTTGAGAGACAACTAATATTTGAGTTTTTTTTTAACGAACAATTTGTTAATGGCTGTAATCAGTAGAGGTGGAGTGAGGTTTAGAGAGATGTTAAATGGAAAAATCACTGATATTTTTATAATTGTTAAGTAATGCAAATATTTAATATTTTAAAATTAAAAAAAAAAAAAGAGTATATTAAGAAAGGAATTTAAAAATATAATTTAGATTGTTGGGTGGGATCTCTAATTCTTAAAATACAGAAACCTAATTTAGAATTAAGGTATTAGGTGTTTTATTGTAAATTGTTTAATTAATGATGAAAGCAGATAATGGTGTTAGTTAAGAGTCAAGCAGAGATTCTTATTTATAGTGAAAGCTCTGAATCATTCGATTTTTGGAGAATTTCTTGTTCCTCGTCATCTTAAAAAGAATAATTATTTTATTACAACTTGAATAGCATAAAATCCACTAAAAATAACAACCCCAAGATTCAAGATATTGAATGAATATGAATAAGTTTATAATTTAATATTTTCCAAATTAGTTGCTAATATTTATTAAAAATTTTGTCAGTCATGAAAATATTAGTTTCGTCAGCTAGAAATTAAAATATTATTAGTCATTTTACTGTTTAGACTTCGCACATTAATCATAGGAAAAATTAATCAACTTTCAAGATTTTATCCCATTTAGCCAATACTAATCACATATTAAGCCATTGTTTGTTTTTAGCACATAATCATAAAAATTATCAAGCTATTTAGGATGGCACTACGGCTTTTGAAAAAATTTCTTTAATTTAAAAAAAAAAGTTTTGAATTAATAGAAGGAAAATTTTACATTTTTATATCCTGTATGTACAGTTTCTTCTTCCAGGTTGGACCGTGTCAAGTTGTCGATAGTTGCCGAGCTTTCACACATCCTGTGATGGCTTCTTCAGGGCTGAATAGAGAATTCTCTAACAATTAAAAAAAATCATATTTTAAAAAGATATTTAACAATGTAATTGTGAAGGTGTACTGGTAGTCCTATTTTGTTATTAAAAACCATGTTCAGTATTTAGAATTTCTACTGCAAACTGTTAAGTGAATTAATTTCAGTGGGAGGAGGGTTTACAGGTAGATAAAATTAAATAATTGTCATAATCTTTTGTTTTTATTTTTGTTATGAAAAAATAATAAAAAAATAAATAATTAATGGAAAATGTAATTTTTATCATTCGTTTTCTTTATCATTTTTGCGAAACGTACTTAACAAGAAAGGAATGCGCACTGTAATTGGTCACTAGCTCCACAGCTATAACGCACCCTGGTAAGGAACTTCGGAACTAATTGTTCAGAAAAGGACATAGAGGACCTGGATTCTAATTTTTATACAACTATAATCATATATTATTTTAAATCTATCTTCAATATATATATAAATAAAAAAAAGGAAGTCTGTTTAGTTAAAGCAACTTTTGTGTGATGGAATTTTGGTAAATAATTAACTGAACAATTTATGCACTTGTATTTTCATGCATAAAGATAATATTCAATATCTAAATCAAATAAAAGCTATTTATACAAGAAATGCAACAGAGTTAAATAAAAAAAACTCACTACCTTAGCCGGCAATCGATCCCGGGTTTCCTACTTTCCGTGCAGGTATGCTGACCCCTACACCACCGAGGCAGGCTAGATATCTTCTTCTCCCCGCACTTTACACCGAGTCTAAACGAGAATTGTTTAAGTTTTGTCATATTGTTTATAGGACTGTATCTCGCCCTTTGCAGCATCTTCAGGTTTAGCTACTTCACCGAAGTCGACTAGGTTGAAGGACTTTGTTGAAGTGTCTAATTTTTTTTTTTCATTCATCGCTTTGCAAAAAAAATATTCAATACCGAATATCAACCCCTTAATATTATAATATATAATTTTTGATTTTAATGTTCTCAGGGATTAATCCCTGGTATATCTTAAACTGCGGCCGACAGGTAGGTAAAATTATCATTTATTAATATTTCTGTTCATTTTAAATTAAACAAATATGCTGATCTAAGGAGTTCGAACTTCAAAGGATTTTCACTTAATGATTTAAACCATAAAGTTTAATAACGTTTTGAATTATTTTTAATATCCACGCAATTTATTTAAATAAAATATGTATTTATTTATAAATTGTTATGTTTATTTATTGTGAAAAGGGTTATATGTTTTCCATTAGGTGTGAGTCGAAAAGTTACTGTTATTTTATGTTTGGTCATAAAACCGTTTCTTTTTGTTGTTTTTTTTTTTTTTTGCAAAAACTAGCAGAGTTTGGGGATGCTGCAAGGGGATTACTTGCGGCCCGTGCTAATCCTCTCCAGGTAGGCTCTCCCCTACCTAGGCCGATCCCGGCTCGTTATCGCCAGACACCTAGAGGACAATGGCCCCATCCTGGACATCCTAATTCCCTCAACCCCTAAGTAGGACTTAGACCACCCTGGCGCTAAGTCGAGGGTCCTACCCACTCCAAACGGGTAAGAAGAAGACAGCCTTTCCACTGTACTCCAATACCTAGGAGTACAATGTTTATTTAGGCAGCTGAATAGGCATTGTATATATGACAAACTTGTGTTCATTATACAATAGCCTTACAATGTAAACATCATAATTATGTAAACACGATTTTCTCTATGTTTTGTACTTGGTACGAAGCACTTTATGTATTCAATAAATCGTGTACTTTAATAAATTGTAAATTCATAGTTAGAAAGGACAAAAATAAACGGTAAATAACCATGATTGATATACAAACAATATTAAATATAATGAAAGTTTAATGAAAAAGGAATTCAAATGAATTTTTAAATGATGATTTTCGTCGTGATATATAATTCCAAGTTTAATTTTATACAAGAAATGCAAGGAAATTCGAATAAAAAATCTTGCCACCGGCTGAGTGATTTTTTTATTCTATCTCCCTTGCATTTCTTGTGTGGATTTCAAATGATTATAAATAAAATACCTAGTTTTTTTTTTTTTAGGGTTCGGTCAAAGAGAATCCAAAAAATACAAATTAAAAAAATGTATTTTTTTAAATTATCTGCCTACGTTTCGGCTTACATTGTAAGCCATCTTAAGGGCTATTAAAATACAATGTCATAAGAATACAAATACAAGTTTTTTTTTGTTTTTTTTTAAACTTAATTCAGAAATTACATCCTGCACAGCTTGCATCTAGCAATGTGCTCTCAAAATATATTACATATTTATTATATATTTTGAGAACAAATATGTAATAAATATGTTACAATATGTTTACCAATAAAAGCAAAAATAAAATGAAAATAAATATAAATGATTTACAACATTATAATATATTGTGCCATTTAATTATGGCAATTTTTTAAATATTATTTAACTTTTATTTATTTATTACATTCTGTTAAATTAAAACATTTTGTAAACAATTAATGAGAGGGAATAGAATATAAAAAACTATCTGTCCCATATATATATAAATAAAACGCGTCCTGGTAGTATAACTGGCAAGTACACCGGGCCGGATAGCAGGAGATCCAGGTTCGATTCCTGACTGGGACAGATAGTTTTTTATATTCGATTCCCTCTCATTAATTGTTTGAAATTTACGTGGGATAAAATACCACAACCAAATTAAATATTTATAAAGAAAAAATTAAATAAAGTAAATGACGAGAGTCGACAAAATGTATGACAATGTCAGCTCCCTTGAGTACAAGACGAAGTTCTCGCCTTTCTCGTGGGTTAGACTCTTGCTAGTGTAGAGGGAATTGAATAAGACAACTAGCTCGTCCTGGTAGTATAACTGGAAAGTACACCGGCCCGGATAGCAGGAGATCCAGGTTCGATTCCTGGCTGGGACAGATAGTTTTTTATATTCTATCCCCTCTCATTAATTGTTTGAAATTTACGTGGGATAAAATACCACAACCAAATTAAATATTTATAAAACATTTTGTAAATTGATCACCACAATTAATTTTTAAAAATGACATTCAATGCCAATCACATGAGGAGAGAAGGTGACCAATGACACCACTCTCAATTTATGGCAATTCTATATTATAATATTGTAAATCATTTATTTTTATTTTCATTTTGTTTTTACTTTTATTTTTATTCTTATGACATTGTATTTCAACAGCCCTGAAGTTGGCTTACAATGAAAGCCGAAACATTGGCAGATAATTTAGAAAAATACATTTATTTAAATTTGTATTTTTTGGATCCACCTTGACAGAACCCCTAAAGAAAAAACAACATCTAATAGTAAAATGCCTAGATATTCCTTTTCCTATTAAGCACTATTTTACTCTATACTATGTGATTAGTTGTACTATACTACAGTAGTACTATGTTTATGTTTTTATAATTTCTATATGATTTTCTTACACTTACTTTGGTTTTATGCATTAATAGTCGACTTTTTCTGTCCCTCCATCAAAAACTCAGATATTCATGTCCAACAGGTTGCTAATGGCAAACAAACATAAAAATTCACTTGTGTTGGGTTCAGCAAATATTTGAGTCAAATATTTATTGAACAGCATTGAAGTGACACCAGACTACTTGTTCAAAGAGTCTGTGGAAGTGTGACACAAATTAATACGGTCTCACAAACATGTGGGAGGAATATATTTTCCATTAAAACGAAAATTCCGTTTTAGATTAGTTCACTTACCAAACGACGCAGAATTTTGGAAATACTGTAATTCATTTAAGATAAACTGTCTCTCAGAGAGATTAACAAATATTTTAATACCTAAAACATGTGGTAAATACCGATAATATATATAGAAGTCGCCCAGGTAGGCTAGGTAAATTAAAGAGATCTCTTAGTCTTATTTGAAAACATAAATAAGGGTAAATGACGAAATTTATCTTACCTTCAGAAAAGGGTAATACGTATGAAAAGTAAGACAAGTAGGCCTGGCTCCAGGCTTAGTGGTAACAGAAAGTGTGGGAGTCCTCGGTATATATCTTAAAAATCGTTTTCGAAAAATGTTAATCAAGATAAACGTTAGAAAATTAAATTTTACTCCTATTGGGTTATGTGAAAATTTCAGTAACTCAAAAAAAGAAGATTTAAAAAAAAAAAACTTTTATTTGTTTAGTACATTTCTGTTAATATAAAAACATTTTGTAATTTGATGAGTCTGTTTAGAAGTCAGTATCGCCGATTGAATTCTTGTATTTTAATTTTAATAATTCACCCCAAGTGGATATTAAGATTAAAAATTTTTTTCTTCCTCTAAACCTCCCTTCCTACTCATCAGATTTCTTTCAAAAGGAAATTCATTCAACTTTTGCAATAGAGGGCCTAAGTACCAAATTTGGTTTTGTGTATTTTGATAATAATAGGGTCCGCCCAAAACCGAAGTTATATTCTTTCGTTGTGTGTGTGTTTTTATATTATTAAAATTATTAGTTTTTTGCTTTCATTTAATTTTTATTTATTGAATTTTATATTATTTATTTAATTATATTTTTATATTATTTTAATCAAATATTTTTTATTATGACAAACTTGTGTTCATTATA
>KZ808534.1:108972-125792 GCA_000696205.2 Oncopeltus fasciatus | reverse complement strand
GCCCCCCCCCCCAAATATATTAAGACAAACATATCGAATTTAAGAACTTAAATTATGTTGATGCCCATAGAGTAGTGGTTAGCGTACTCGAAAACCAAGAGTCCTGGGTTCGAATCTAGTTTTCTCAGGACTTTAAGTTTAAAAATTAGAGTATTTGTTGAGGTTTGGTCAAGATTGATAAAAAAAAAATAAATAAATAAAATGAAGTTTTTTTTTTATTATTTGCCGACATTTCGGCTAACATTATAATCTATCTTCAGAGCTATTATGAAGACGTGTTGTCACAAGTTTTAAATTTTTGTACCATAGTGTCCCTTACCAGATTAATGAGATTTATCAGTCAAGACGTGCAGATAATCTAAGGGAGTAAAACCGCATGAATAATCAGATGACTAATAATAATTAAAAATAATTAAATATTTGACCAAAGTGTTTTAAAAAAAAAAAAAATGTCAGTATTATATTACTAACCACAAACTTTTGGACAAGAAATTAAAATATGTTCCAAGTATACAAATATCACTAAAATTAAAAGGAAAGTGAGTATTATTTGTTAGTGTCACTGAGGCTGTATGTTTTACAAAATGTTTTATTTATGGAGCATAAACTTGGAGGGAGGTTAGCCTCGTCATCCGTGACAAATCATCTCTCGTGCTGCAAATATATGACCTCCTTCGTCACACATCTCAATTGCGTCACAGTTCATCGTTAAACCTCGGTGGGAAATTAGGAGTAATCTCTATGGATTGTATAACTTCCCGCAATTTAATTTCTTCCACGTGTAAACAATGCTAAGGTATATGTTTAAATTGGTTATTTCTTCTGAAGAGCTAAAATTTATTATTTCTAGTACTATCATAAAATATATTTAGTGATTAATAAATTTTTGCATATTTACTATATGGAAATTCACTTTCGTCGCAAGACGGGAATTTTTAAATTTCTCTTCTCTGATTCTTCCTGCTACACAGAAAAACACACATATATATAAATATTAAAAATGAAACACTCACGGCTGCGATATTTATAGTCAATAAGTACTATATTACGAAATAAGAGTTTCTCTTCACTCCTCACTGACGAAGGGCGAGAAATCACCCCGAAAATTTTACTCATTGTAATTTTTCCTTTACGTGAGTTCACTACACTTTTGATCCCAACTATTCTTATTTAATATATATTGATTGGGGGGAGGGGAGACTAAGTAACTTTGAAAAAAATTATAGTGGTTTCTTCGTTACAATTACTGCCATGAAAAAGTTTTTTATTATGAAGTGAGAAAATTTTAACTTTATAACATTTATGATATACTACCATTTTGAAGAAAAACTCCCATGAAGATAGTTTTTTTAAATGTAACTACAAAGTTTGAAAGCTTCCTCGCATTTTCGGTCCTAAACATCCCTGAATCTCTCTATTGTCTTTCCGGCTTTAAGGTTGAAAAATATCATTTCCTCTTATTTAAAGTACATATTTATTGAGACTTGGGAAATTCGCTTAGTTTAAGCCAATGATGGGTGTTGTTACGTGCCGCTTGACAATCCATAGATATTTTAGCTAATTTCCTACCTCGTCGCTTGTGACGTCATAGGAGTGACCTACCCCGCAGGGGGCCTCTAAAGAATTTAGCAAATTCTTACCTTATAGCTCAGTCATGGAAATGTGAACTTAGGGACAGGACGTCCTCTCTCATCTTCATGATAGCCCTGAAGATGGCTTACAATGTAAGCCGAAACGTTGGCAGATAATCTTTAAAAAATTTGTATTTGTTATTTGTAATACACTTTATTAAATTTGTATTTTTTATAGATCTACTTTGACCTAACCCCAACTAAAATCATCTAATAACCTACCTCATAGCTTGTGACGTCATATGAGCAATCTACCCCGCAGGAGGCACAGAAGATTTTAGCGTATTTCCTTGTAGTCATAACATAACCTTCCCAGGCGAATTTCCTTGAAAACATGACGTAACCTACCTAGGCGAATTTCCTACCATATTATCTTTAAGGGACTTATCCCTTCCTCTTTTATTGACTTATCTGTTGACGTTTGACCCCACATCCACCAGAGATTATAGGCGAATTTTCTAGGAATATACGGTTGGTCACATGGCATATGAAGTTAATACCCCCCCCCCCCCTATTATTATGTGTTATAGGCCCCTTTGGTCCCTCACCGGTCTGACTACATCTTAAGTGTAGGCGAGAAGAGAGGAAACATTTGGAATGCTTGGTTTGCCGGGACAGAGGCACCTCTACGCTGAAAGGCACTAAAGAGGAAGAGAAAGAATAAGAAGAAGACCCCTCACCCCTTAGAGAATTTATTATATTCTCTATTTTCCCCCTAAATTTAGAGCTAAATACCCTCCCTAGTTTATTGACTTATCAGTTGACCTTTGACCCCTCATTCCACAGAGAGTTAAGGTTCTAATCTCCTGAGTTTCATATGAGGTTCATATCTCACAGATCACAAAATTTTTTCTTTCTGTGCTCCTGTTTATAATTTATATCGTGCTCCTTACCATTCTTCAGTGAATTGAAAATCAGCCGGCCAGAATGGGGTGTTGACCACATCTTCTATAGTGTGCCGAGTCGGGGTCGAGATCTTAATATGTATTTCACCCTTGGACTTATATGGCCTTTTGCGGAGCTGATTATTTTTTTAAAATAATTAAATATCATAATCCCCTATGAAGCTAATCTCCAATACTCTGTTATTATGTGCTTTAGAGTTACCACCCAATTTTAAACATTCATGACTTAAAGCAAGCTTTATTCGTCATTTTATAAATATAACTTTTTACCTTTGTCACCTAGAATTGAGCATATTGTAGAATGTAACTCAGGAGGTGCTTCAAATAGGCCAACTTCGTCAAAAATATTTAGGTTTGGTATTTTCATTTTATTTTAAATCGACGAAGAAACGATTTTCTTCAATTCAATTTATTTATTTAAGGCTTAATTTGATTATTTAACATGAATGTAGGTTTCTAATTTGATCCTCTCCATCCTGTTATGTTAAGGATTATCTTTTCACCTTTAACCACGAGAATATTTTATTTTAATTAAATTAATTAGATATTTTAACTCCCTCCTCTGTTATTATGTTTTTGATCCCTTTGACCTTTCATCCCTAGAATAGGGCATATAAATGCATTCTTTCGTCTTAAATGATGAGTGTTTTAAATAAAATGAAAGTACTGAATTTTTTTTAAAGAAATGTGCCCTTTGACGCATCCCCTAAGTTACACTCTACAATATATCTTATTCTAGGGATCAAAGATTAAAGGAGCCAAATAGATAATAACAGAGGAGAGGGAAGTTAAAATATTTAATTAATTTCTTAAAGAATTTTTCATTCATGATTTAATTACTCTAATTAGAAAAAAATTATTTATTAAATAACTTGAGATGTTTTTCAAATATTCAAAGCAAGTTTTAAAAGACTATAATTATATTCTATGAGAGTAAAATATTACTTTTAAGAAGTGAATGGTTTTTTTTTCCATTTCATTCTCGCATCTATTTTTGTTATAAAAATAAAGTACAATTTTTGGGGAAAAAATACATTTATTATTAGTTCTCCAATGACTAAAACGTTAATATATCATACCAGATAACCTCAAAAAGACTTTTGTGTTTCTTCCTATGTCTCCATATGAATTCACATGTAAATAAGATTCCAATAAGGAAATTTTACTTTCAGCCTCTATATTATTTCTTCTTTCAACAGATTGTGTATGCACGCCAGTTTGAGAGGGTGTTTAAATGTTTGATCTCATATCCGACTCTTTAATTCTATTCGAGAGTAGGCCTTCCATAAATATGCTATTATAATAAATATTTATTTGGTTGTGGTTTATTATCTCACGTAAATTTTAAACAATTAATGAGAGGGAATGAAATCAAAAAATCAATCTTTCTCAGCCAGGACTCGAATCTGGATCTCTTGCTATCTGGGCTATAATGTCAGCTCCTTCGAGTTTAAGACGATGTATTCGTCTTTCTCGTGGGTTAGGCTCTCGCTATTGTGGTGGGAATTTAATAAGAAATCTAGCTCGTCCCGGTAGTGTAATGGTTTAGCATACCTGATCCAGGTTCGAGTCCTGGCTGGGAGAGATAGATTTTTTTATTCTATTCCCTCTCATTAATTGTTTAAAATATGGTATTATAATGTTTGACATCATAATTATTTGGGGATGAATGCTTTCTTTAATGCTTGCTGACAGGATGGATAGCATTGCAATGACGAAATTTTTTTTTCTGCTTCTCTGTAATTGCTGGCTGGTTGAAGTACTCATTTAAAGGTGGTTGAAATAAGTAAGAAATGGTCACAAACTGTGGAGAAATGGTGTGAACTGTGGTAGTTTGTAATTATTTCTCATATATTAATCATTTAAATAGTGAGGAAATTAATATTTCCTATTTATGTATAAATTTTCAGGAAATAGGGAAGCTGCTGTGTATGAGGCACATAATTCAGTTAAGTTTTAATTGTTTTTTTGGTTTTTTTTTTAAATTTAAAATAACTGTCAGCCAGAGACGCCCAAGTAGTTCATTAATCTCTCATGTATTTTTCCCCATGGGTTCCGCGGGTTTAAACTTATAAGATACGAACATACCGGTTGGATTCACCACCGCAAAGTTAATAGGGGCCTAATGGATACCCCTGTCACCCTGAAGGACAACCCCTTTCCAGGCACATACAACAATGCCTTGGCCGGCCGTTTTGGGATCATTTGGTGGGAAAAAATCTAATCCATCATTTGGCCGCCCTCTCTTTCCCTAGCGCTTGAATTGGGCCATTTGTGAGCGTTCTTGTTCTTAGCGCGAACACCGGCAGAGGGCAGCACATTAATCAACTACAGCGCTGATAAACCCCCTCCTTCTTCCCCCCAACGAAATGTTTTTATCGTCTCTCCGTCACCCGGGATTTTGTCTTTACTCTGTCACCTCGCTTCATTTCAAGCTTCACCGATCCCCCATTCCTTGCAACATCTTTTTTTCTCGAGGTCTTCCTTCTCTTCCCCCCCCCCCTCCCCTCCCATTTTACTGTTCCAGCTTTCTCGGCAAAAAGTAATTTATATATTACCTGCTCGAGAAAAAGCCCTTAACTGTTTTACGGTCACAGCTAATTTATTTTGGGAGCTTTTCTGCCTTTCTTCCTGATTTACCTTAGTAAAGAAAAATATGTGCTACCCGAATCATTCTGTGATGGTTTGTCAGTGTAACTGGTGATTTTTAATGGTATAATTAACAATTTAACAGCTTTCGGTACTTTTGGAAGTAAAATTGAATATACTTATTATAAGTAAATGGACAAGCAAATTTAAACTTATCTTAAGAATACATAGATAAAACGAAATAGATGATAGTAAGCAGCGTACTAGATGCAAAAAAAAATTTAGAAAAAATATCCTTCCCAAAATTAGATTACTTCAAATTCCATCGGGTCTATGGTAACCTTTACCATATTAGTGAAGCTCTCAGTGGTCATCTAGACATCTTTTCAATTTCCCGTATTCTAAAGTCAAGGAAAATATCTCCAAGGGGTAAGGTTCCACAATCTAATCATAAAATTAGTAATAATGTATGGCTGTGATAAATAGGCTGCCAAAAAAAAAAAAAAAAAGAACAACTCAAGAGAGTAAAATTTAAAGTTTTGAGCGTCCTCCGTGNAAAATAAAAATAAAATGAAATAAAAAATAAATAAAGAGAAAAGGCAACAAAAATGAAGGTCAACATCGACCCCACAACCCCTTCGAGTAGTGACTCGTACCTTACTGACTAATTGTTCCCACAACTTACATACTAATGTTTATTGCTGGAAAAAATCACCCAGAAACGAGAAACTATTGGCAGACTCCCGGGATCTTCGGACCTACATGGACACTGACCGTCACCACTCGTCTCTTCAAGCGATCCCTGCCGAGCGCGCACTTGCGGGAGTCTAGAGCTTTTCACATGGGAAAACATGCTTCTCTATCGGTCGACAAATTTTTCAGATTGGAAAATTTGTAATGTTTTTAGTTACTCTAACTTCCTATATGGAAAACATACTGTCCTTTAAATAAAGTGTTTTTGACCGTAGAGATTATTAGTATGTAGTTTTTTTTTTGTCGGGGTTCCGTCAATGTAGATCCAAAAAGTATAATTAAAAAAAAAAAAAAGTTTATTTCTTAGTTATCTGCCAACATTTCGGCTTACATTTTAAGCCATCTTCAGGGCTATCATGAAGACGAGCGGGACGTCGTGTCACCTGTCTCCCATGTTCATGACTGAGATCCAGTCCCCTGGAGACACTCTCAGAAAGAGTCCTCTCATTCATGAACATGAGATCCAAGTGACACGGCATCTCCTTTCGCCTTCATGATTGCCGAGATAACTAAAACTTATCTTTTAAAAAAATAAATAAAATAAATTGCATTTTTTTTTAATCAACTTTGAATCGAACCCCAACAAAAAAAATAAATCTACTAATACTGTATTTTATTTTTGGGATTTCTTGATGGCTTAAGATTAAGTAAAACTTTTATTTTCTGGATTTTTGTTATATGATGTAAATAAATACTTAAATTTATTAAAATATTATGATGTAGTATTCATCTAAATATAAATAAATTTATTTTAAGAAATTATTTATATTTTTTGGCTATAGTATAATTTGTTATTAAAACAAATTAAGTACAATGTATGCAGTATCAATTTTTTTTTTTTTTTTTGTTATACTCCAATGAATAAAACATTCTTTCAGAATTCTCTAAAATGACCCTAAAAATTTAAATGAAATGAAGAAAGTATTGTTAATGATACAAGTATTCAGCAATATGAAGAAGTTTATTTGTACTGAGCACCTGTTAAAATTATTTTGACCAAATGAAATTTATTATTAAAAAAAAACAGCCTAATAAATTCGTCATACTTAGAACTTGATCATTACCACTATTCACTTTCATATCTATTGTTCTAATATTTCATTTAATAAATCTTCACGTGTGCCAGTCTCCTTTATTCCAAAAAATAATTATATTATTTTTGATTTTAAATTTTATTTTTAATTTATTGATCAATTAATTTTTAATTTTAACTTTTAGTTTAAAAAAAATGTAATTAGTTTACTTTTTCTTCTCAATATCAGAATTCTATAGATATGGTGATTTTATTTATTTGTAGCAACAATCAACCACTCCAAGAAGAGGAGTTAGTGCTTTATTTACAGCCGTTATATATTTACTGCCCAAGAGAAAATTATTTCTGACATCCTCATTTTTATCCCGAAAAAAATTAAAATCTATGCTCATATTTTTGAAACATGGATTTCAGTTCATCTATTTAAAAAAAAAAGAAAAAAAAAAAAAAAGTTTGTGACAGCAAAGAGAAACTAGGCGACTATGGAGAAGTAGTTTTTACCTAGCTGATCAGCTGATTGATAGCGATAAGAAGGCTCAGACAAAGTCCCTTATCACCTTCTCTCCTTATCACCTGCAGATAAAGTACCGATTACAGTGAAGTTATCCTCAGTCCCTTCTTAATGTAGCTCTTCGTAACACCGTGGTTCGCACAGCTGTTAAGTGGCACCTATTGCAGAACAATATCAAATTGACAATTAACAATTCTAAATATTTCTCACACTACAAATGATTAACTAAGGGACCGATGTGGACAGTACAATGGCCGACTGTGTGTGTGTGTGTGTGTATATATTAGATTTTCCTATGATGTAGGATTGGTGAAGATAAGTTTTCAAAAAAATAAAGTCGTTGTAAATCTGCAAAGTAATTAATGCAAAAAAATGAACAGACTTTTATAACTTGTTTTACAAACTGTTGAATGAGTTCATTAATGGGTGATATTTGTCGAAAAGGAGGGGTATGGTTGTTTAATTTAATATTTAAGTGGTTTAGATTATACTTTCGTTATTATTAGAGAAAAAATATATACAACATAATTTTTAAACTGGTTTGTAATAATTGAACTCTTCTTCATATTTAACTTGATAAGTCTGAAGGAGGCTTCAATTATTACAACCCTATTTACAATTTTACTCCTAGCAATAAATGATGAATAGTTTTAAAACATTTACATTGTATGAAATTTTTTTGTATCGGCATTTTGTAAATAGTGTTTCTTTCTAGTACATAATTCTTTTATATTAGATGATTTTAGTTGGGGTTCGGTTAAGGTAAATAAAAAAAAAAAAATATAAATTTAAAAAATCTTCCTTAGATGATGAAGTAATCAAATTTTTTTTGTTTTTCTCATATTCTCATATGAAATTGTATTTCAACAGCCCTGAAGATAGCTTAAAAGTAAACTTAAACAATAACAAATAATAAGAAATACAATTTTTTTTCAATTATATTTTTTTTCTTGTGTATCAACCTTGACTGAACCCCACTAAATTCTCCACTAATTAGACTTTTTATTTTATTTTTTCTAAAAAGTGTAGGATATTTAAATTGTTTAATTTAAAGAAAATATTAGCCAATTGTGTAAGAGTTTGTCATTTGAGCAAGGAATATACTAAGACTAATCAAGCACGCACTTATATGCATTTATATATAAAGTATATATAGAAAATCAAGAACAGCTAGTATCTCTTTATTTCTCACCAACGAAGGGCCAGAGATCCCCGAAAATTTTGCTCCTCGTGATTTTTCACTGCTCTCATTCTCTTTTCAGCCCTGAAGAAGCCATCACATGATTTTTTTTTTTTTTTTTTTATCTACCTTGACCAAACCCCAACTACATTCACTAGTAGTTAACTTCATTTGGTCCGTTAGATTTTGAGATAAGGCAAATCTCCAGATTCAATTCTCTGCATACATTAAAGGAGTCTCGTCATATTTTCTGAGACTTTTCTTTCACTTTTTTTGACAATAATGACCAATACTATTTATTGCATAGTATGAACCTCCTCTATGTATCCTCGAACCAGATGACCTTAAAAACTGGCTAAGGAAAATGGCACTCCAAGACTGGGAAAATACATGGATGCTGGAACCAGCACACAACAAACTGCGGAATATAAAAAACACCACAAAAGAATGGAACACCTCCATCCGTGGGAATAGAAGAGAAGAGGTAATACTGACCCGTATGCGGATAGGTCACAAGAACCTTACTCATATACACATAATTAACAAAGATCTGCCGCCTAAGTGTAATACCTGCCAAGTTCACCTAATAATCCAGCACATCATAGAGGTTTGCCCAGTTTATCAGAATTACTTCACTAAGGAAGGCATTGGAAGAAATATGGCGGAGTGCCTTGGGAACAACCCCTCTACAGTGGATGGGCTGTTAAACTTTCTTAAAAAATCAGGTATAGCGTGGAAAATCTAAATTAAAGAATGAGATATTTTAGAAGAAAGCTTTCATAGTTATTTATTAAAATTTTTTTCTATCTTTGTTTTTAAAATATATATAATAATCCTAAGATGATTTTAGTTGGGGTTCGGTCGAGGTAGATCCAAAAAAACACAAATAAAAAAATGTATTTTTTTTAATGAAGGATTATCTGCCAACGTTTCGGCTTACATTGTAAGCCATTACACCATTTTGTATATATAATAATATTTTTTTTAAAAATGATATCAAATAATCCATTAATTTAGGTTGTTATAGTGGTCAAAATAATCCTGATTCCTGTCCTTTATTAACTAATTTATAGTAAACATATTAAAGGGTATTTATAGAGCGTAATAACCTAGAAGTTGATTGCACTCCATTATGATCACTACTACTACTACTATTTATTGCCGACAAAAATTAGGCTACAACAAGATGATTTCTTGTTGAACTTGTTGAAGCTCTGCTGTTATCCGTGCGCGGCAAAAGTAGTTCGCTACCTGTCTTACTTTCTGCTGTTGCAATTGATTGCAATAAGGTCGGTATTCATCAAGAAGCTTATCTGCCCTGTTCTCACCTATAGAAACTGCTCTTGCCCACTGTGAGTCCCGTCAGATAAGATAAGACAATCTCCTGGCCCATCTCCTTCTAATGGATCTATAATTTAAATCTTTGTCAAAGGGTCTTAATGACTTGTGAGTTCAATGATTTATAAAAAAAGGGAGTCGCATCCATAGTTTCATCTTGTTAAACAACTCTAACAATAACACATTATTATTCTTATAATAATATAATTTTTGATTAAATATTTGATATTGTAGAAAGTTTTGAATATGGAACAAATAAGACCTTTTTTTTTCATTTGTGTCAATTTATTGGTGAAATTTAATATTAAATTTTACAAAGAACAAATATCCTTAGATTTTTTTTTCCTAAATCCTTGATAAAAAAATTATTCTAAAAGGTAATTATCACTTTCAATGAATATAGAACTATGATACCTTCTATTATCTGTCTTCATTGGTTTCTGCTAACCATCTTCTGTTGGCGAGCGCTTTCGGACATTGTCCATCCTCGTGGCCGAACAATGTCCGAAAGCGATCGCCAACAGAAGATGGTTAGCAGAAACCAATGAAGACGAATAATAGAAGGTATGGTAAAAAAATTATTTATTAAATAACTTGAGATGTTTTTCAAATATTCAAAGCAAGTTTTAAAAGACTATAATTATATTCTATGAGAGTAAAATATTACTTTTAAGAAGTGAATGGTTTTTTTTTCCATTTCATTCTCGCATCTATTTTTGTTATAAAAATAAAGTACAATTTTTGGGGAAAAAATACATTTATTATTAGTTCTCCAATGACTAAAACGTTAATATATCATACCAGATAACCTCAAAAAGACTTTTGTGTTTCTTCCTATGTCTCCATATGAATTCACATGTAAATAAGATTCCAATAAGGAAATTTTACTTTCAGCCTCTATATTATTTCTTCTTTCAACAGATTGTGTATGCACGCCAGTTTGAGAGGGTGTTTAAATGTTTGATCTCATATCCGACTCTTTAATTCTATTCGAGAGTAGGCCTTCCATAAATATGCTATTATAATAAATATTTATTTGGTTGTGGTTTATTATCTCACGTAAATTTTAAACAATTAATGAGAGGGAATGAAATCAAAAAATCAATCTTTCTCAGCCAGGACTCGAATCTGGATCTCTTGCTATCTGGGCTATAATGTCAGCTCCTTCGAGTTTAAGACGATGTATTCGTCTTTCTCGTGGGTTAGGCTCTCGCTATTGTGGTGGGAATTTAATAAGAAATCTAGCTCGTCCCGGTAGTGTAATGGTTTAGCATACCTGATCCAGGTTCGAGTCCTGGCTGGGAGAGATAGATTTTTTTATTCTATTCCCTCTCATTAATTGTTTAAAATATGGTATTATAATGTTTGACATCATAATTATTTGGGGATGAATGCTTTCTTTAATGCTTGCTGACAGGATGGATAGCATTGCAATGACGAAATTTTTTTTTCTGCTTCTCTGTAATTGCTGGCTGGTTGAAGTACTCATTTAAAGGTGGTTGAAATAAGTAAGAAATGGTCACAAACTGTGGAGAAATGGTGTGAACTGTGGTAGTTTGTAATTATTTCTCATATATTAATCATTTAAATAGTGAGGAAATTAATATTTCCTATTTATGTATAAATTTTCAGGAAATAGGGAAGCTGCTGTGTATGAGGCACATAATTCAGTTAAGTTTTAATTGTTTTTTTGGTTTTTTTTTTAAATTTAAAATAACTGTCAGCCAGAGACGCCCAAGTAGTTCATTAATCTCTCATGTATTTTTCCCCATGGGTTCCGCGGGTTTAAACTTATAAGATACGAACATACCGGTTGGATTCACCACCGCAAAGTTAATAGGGGCCTAATGGATACCCCTGTCACCCTGAAGGACAACCCCTTTCCAGGCACATACAACAATGCCTTGGCCGGCCGTTTTGGGATCATTTGGTGGGAAAAAATCTAATCCATCATTTGGCCGCCCTCTCTTTCCCTAGCGCTTGAATTGGGCCATTTGTGAGCGTTCTTGTTCTTAGCGCGAACACCGGCAGAGGGCAGCACATTAATCAACTACAGCGCTGATAAACCCCCTCCTTCTTCCCCCCAACGAAATGTTTTTATCGTCTCTCCGTCACCCGGGATTTTGTCTTTACTCTGTCACCTCGCTTCATTTCAAGCTTCACCGATCCCCCATTCCTTGCAACATCTTTTTTTCTCGAGGTCTTCCTTCTCTTCCCCCCCCCCCTCCCCTCCCATTTTACTGTTCCAGCTTTCTCGGCAAAAAGTAATTTATATATTACCTGCTCGAGAAAAAGCCCTTAACTGTTTTACGGTCACAGCTAATTTATTTTGGGAGCTTTTCTGCCTTTCTTCCTGATTTACCTTAGTAAAGAAAAATATGTGCTACCCGAATCATTCTGTGATGGTTTGTCAGTGTAACTGGTGATTTTTAATGGTATAATTAACAATTTAACAGCTTTCGGTACTTTTGGAAGTAAAATTGAATATACTTATTATAAGTAAATGGACAAGCAAATTTAAACTTATCTTAAGAATACATAGATAAAACGAAATAGATGATAGTAAGCAGCGTACTAGATGCAAAAAAAAATTTAGAAAAAATATCCTTCCCAAAATTAGATTACTTCAAATTCCATCGGGTCTATGGTAACCTTTACCATATTAGTGAAGCTCTCAGTGGTCATCTAGACATCTTTTCAATTTCCCGTATTCTAAAGTCAAGGAAAATATCTCCAAGGGGTAAGGTTCCACAATCTAATCATAAAATTAGTAATAATGTATGGCTGTGATAAATAGGCTGCCAAAAAAAAAAAAAAAAAGAACAACTCAAGAGAGTAAAATTTAAAGTTTTGAGCGTCCTCCGTGAAGTCCTTCAAACAAAAATTCCTAAGCTGAATTCATAAATTTTTTTAATATAAATTATTAAATTAAAACAATTTGTATACTTTTCAAATGTATTTTTTCTAACTGTGTTATTGATCAGGTTAGAAATTACATGACAAGGCTGTAACATAAATTAACATATAAGCTTTATATGACTTATATGTGTATAGGTGATGAAATGTCTCGTGACCCTAATACTAATAAAGGCATTACAATTCACTCCCTTCTATTAACCCCCTTCCCTCTCTGTCTTCAACTATTTAGAAAGTCATTCAGCGATTTGCAAAAAAAACAAAAAGCTGAATTTTGTATGTTTACATTAAAATATATATATATTATGAGAACTCCAATGGTAGAGGTACGGTTAGAAAGGAGCTTAGGAAAAAAAAAAATGTAATTGTTAATACCAATGTATCTGCTTGCAATGCACATTGCATGGTAGGGATCGTCTGGCAATGTCAGGCCAATAAGGGCATCCAAAAATGGCCCTATATATTGCCAATAAAGAATATTTTTTACTCAATTAATGAGAGGGAACAGAATAAAAAAATCTATTTGTCCCAGCCAGGAATCGAACCTGGATCTCCTGCCATCCGGGCCGGTGCACTTACCAGTTATGCTACCAGGATGCGCTAGATATCTCATTAAATTACCTCTACACTAGCGAGAACCTAACCCAGGAGAAAGACAAGNAGATATCTAGCCTGTCCTGGTAGCATAATTGGTAAATGCACCGGCCAGGATAGCAGGGGATCCAGGTTCGATTCAGGGCTGGGACAGATAGATTTTTTTTTTTATTCTATTCCCTCTCATTAATTGTTTAAAATTTACGTGGGATAAAAAACCACAACCAAATAAAATATTTATAAAGAAAGAGTTTTTACTTTAATTCATGTAGCAGGGTATATATATTTAATCTAGCAACAAGGCTAGAGTTTTTATAGCTTTCAAAATTGAAATTCTACTTGAGGACAAAATTTAAGACTATTTTTGTAGTGAATACACCTGGATTAAGCAGAATAGAGGATGATACTGATGAAGTAGGAATAAGTAAGAATACATTGCAGCGTGGGTGAAACGGTGGGTGCTAGAACATGGATCAGCGAGATGGATACGGCGATAACTGTAACTTTGGCTGGAATGCGACTGTTTTTTAGACTCCGCTATAAGCGATTAGAGAATTTAGTATTTTGAAGAAGATAATGGTTGAAGGATGACATTGAGAAGAGGATTGACAGATAGTTCACTTTAAGACGTCGTGGGCAGGCTTAGAAAAAGTTTAGGGCAGTAGCAGAATGCTTTAAGAAGATTAGGAAAGGACAAAGTAGTGAATTGACATTGATTGAAAGGATTTGTAGGTGTGTAGGCTGAAAGGGTTCAAGTTCAGAGTTCTTGGCCTCAAAGTTACAGCAGTTTCCCAGGCAAAGGATTAAAATACAGAATTAGGAGAAGACGGTAGAAGAATGGACTAAATGATAGGAGTAGACAAACAATGCGTTTCTTATAAGGGATGAACGAAAAGAAGACATAAATGGAGCTGCGGTGTTTGATTTCATTGGTCAGTAATATATATTGCGAGGGATGTGGATAATAAGACGAAGGTATGGCGAATGTATGAGAAAGTCCACAAGGTATGATAGACATGGAATGGAAGTATCATACTTTCTATTATCCGTCTTCATTGGTTTCTGCAAACCATCGTCTGTTGGCGAACGCTTTCGGACATATTCCATCCTCTTGGCCGAATACGTCACTGTCTGTATTCCACTGTGAGTCACGAAAATTATGTATAACTCAGTTGAATACAGACAGTGACAGTGAACACATGTATTCGGCCAAGAAGATGGACAATGTCCGAAAGCGCTTGCCAACAGAAGATGGTTTGCAGAAACCAATGAAGATGGATAATAGAAGGTATGATAGTTCTATATCCATTGTTAGTGAAAATAACCTTTTAGATTATTTACCTGGAATGGAAGTCGTTGGTAATTCCTTCAGATCGAAAATGATGACGCCCAGAAGCTAAATTGCGAATAATTAAGAATTTACATTGGAAGTATAAAGATAATAATAGTGGGTAGGAGTTGGGGGAGAACTAGGAGTCATGTATAACAGGAAATGGAGGTCATCATGTTAATAAGATCTTAGAATTAAGCCTAAGAGTCTCAATGTATCAGAATAAGGCCTGTTTATTTAAACTGATGAATTAGAGCAATTTAGACCAGAGCAATCAATTTATAAAAAGATTAAATTTAAATTTAATTTCTTTGACTTGATAAGCCGATTGAAATCTCTCCTGAAGACTTCCTCATCAAAACAGGTTAATCAGAACCAGTTTCTATCTGAGGGAGAAAAAAAAAAAATCTGGAAATTTAAGGTACTCTATGTCAGAGGTTCAGTTAAGATTTAACATGTGTCTGTAGTAACAGCTGTGCATATTATCACGGGTCATTAGGGGATCGTGTGCCGGCGATCACCATCACTTACCATCCCGCCCTCAGTAACACAAATAAAAAAAAAATAAAAAATGTGGAACGTAAATAGAATTCCCTGGTGGAAAGTGAATGGGTGAGCGAGACGGGTCTCGAACCAATTATGTAGCAGTGATATCTCTGGGGTGTGGACGGATCCCTTCGAGGTCCCGTACGTTTATTAGGGGCCGTAAAGAACTTCCCGTACGTTTATGATTGGCGTTAAGCCCCGTGTTTACGAGGGCCCGCCATGGAGGGTACACCCCGCTCGCCCTCCGCCTGTCGACAGCTACAACACAGATACCATTATCAGTAGAGTTCCTGTACAAACTGTCTGTTTGCATGTGTATCCTACAGAGAAATACGTCAGAAATTAGAGACCTAACTCTTGTCAATAGTTTATTTATTGTTTCTTTAACAATACCCGTTAACAACACAGATACCATTATCAATAGTTCCTGTACGCACTGTATGTTTGCATGTGTGTGTCCTACAGAAATTAGAGGTATAATTTAGGTCAGAAATTATAGACCTAATTCTTGTCAATAGTTTGTTTATTGTTTCTTTAACAATACCCTTTAACAACACAGATACCATTATCAATAGTTCCTGTACGCACTGTTTGTTTGCATGTGTGTGTGTATCCTACAGAGAAATACGTCAGAAATTAGAGACCTAACTCTTGTCTAGTGCATTTATTGTTTCTTTAACAATACCCTTTAACAACACAGATACCATTATCAATAGTTCCTGTACAAACTGTTTGTTTGTGTGTGTGTATCCTTCAGGGAAATACGTCAGAAATTAGAGACCTAACTCTTGTCAATAGTTTATTTATTGTTTCTTTAACAATACCCTTTAACAAATTTCAGCCATTAACGGACTCACAAAACAATGTCCATAATGACGTTCAAAGTTGGTACCTCAAAGATGACTCTAATTCTCTTAGATTTTTAAAAAGTTTTTATAAATAAAGAAATAAAAATCATTTCTATCATTTTAAAAGCATTTTTACTAATAATATTAAAAATTACATTGATAGACTTTTACATTTTAAGGCGTAGCATAAAAAAATATGTAAGTTCTATATACCTTACATATTATATTCTATATGAACATATAGAAATGGATGGCCCTTCTATATATTCATTGAAAGAAAGTTGTATCCCAAATATTAACTATGCTATTTTGAGATATTTCTTTGTTTTATTAGCCCAATTACCTGTCTGTTGTCTTCTGACTTTTAGGAACTCAATCAACGGTTTAAAAAAACACTTAAATGCTGCATATTGTTTAATTTATTGAGTGTATTAACTATGTTAACTAGTGCTCATACTAAGCACAACAAACTATACACTAATGCAATCGTTTGTGTGTGTGTGTATGTGTGTATGTATGACACACACGATTGCTATATATTTATATATAGTAAATTACTTATTGAGGATTTTTGGTCAATTAATTTTGTACAATAATTTAATCCAGATATATATTTTCTCTTCATTAGGGCTCTACACTCTTATAT
>KZ808534.1:35677-48934 GCA_000696205.2 Oncopeltus fasciatus | reverse complement strand
AAAAAAAAAAAATTAATGTGGGTATACATACCACAACAAATACAATATAACTGGGTAATAAACTTTAACAGTCGTAAAACCGTTCAATGTATTTACTGAAAAATACTTTGAAAACGTTATATAATCATTTATATAAATGTAATCTTTTATATTAATGTGTGTATAATCATTTATATAAATGTGTATTATAAAAATATATAATTGAGGCCTATGGTAAATTAAAAATCTAAAACATATGAGAACAAATTAGAATATTCAAGACATTTCTGTATAATGTACAATACTCACAAGAGATATTTCATTTTTAATAAATTTAAACAAATGAACAAGAAAAATATTTATAATGCAAGGGGGGCCTTGGTGATCCAATGTTTATTATCCTGAGTCAGGTTAAATACAGGTTTTAAACCTCTTGCGTTCTTTCTGTGCTTCTGTTTGTTATGATCCAGCTTATGATCCTGGGAATATTCAGCCCTAATTTTCTACTATTCTTTATTGAAAAAGAGGCATCATGCCGAGAAAACACTATGCTGACCGTACCCGTTTCCTAGCACAAGTTGCACTTAACTCAGTAAATAATTATTAAAAATGTATTTATAAATTATAAATAAGTCATAATAAACTCATATGTTATCCCTCAGGGCCTATGTGATTGTTTCAGAAACAAAAAAAAAAGATATATAATATTGAGGGTTGTTGCACAAATAACTAGTTTTATTATATTTCAATTTTATTAAAAATGTGATATATTTTAAAAATAAATAATTTGATGAATAGTCTGATTTTTTTTTCTCGAATTTTTCTTCTCTTCTACACGTGGTTCAAGCCACGTACCAGTCAGCTGGGACGCATAAATTTTAATTAGGGTAATCCCATCAGATTCGGGACCAAGTAGGTGTCCACAATCCCCTCCTGAAGGCTGTCTTCAGACTATTTTATTTATTTATTTTATTTTTGTATTTCAATATTTATTCTAGCACATTACTCTGATTTATCTAGAATGGAGGGTGGTTTGGACAAGTGTTGAAATATTTCCCTCACTAATATCATCCCTGAATTTATATATCGGATCGTTGAACAATATCCTTCCTCTTATATTATATTTATATTACCTCATAAAATATGAATCGTTGGGAGTATATTTTGTTTAAATATACTCATTTAAATATATTTTGTTAATTAGTTCAACGAAAATGTAAAAAACGTTTTTCTTTTTTTTTTTACTATGCGGCGAATTGTCAGATATTAGCTGTGAAAAATACTTTTTATATTATAATATTTATAGTGATATATTTTAAACTCCAATAAATTCATAGAAAATAAAGTGATTTATTTCATAACGTAGAATGTATGGAAAACATTTTAAAACATAATTTATATATTTAGACTTGAGAATTGACTAAATATTTTGGAAGTTACAAATATAAATATTAACAGACTTTTATTTTTATAAAATTATCTTTTTGGCATTTATTTTTTATCTTTTTATGTTCTAAAAACCTTGAGCCGAAATTCTCTGAGTTACATTAAAATAATTCAGAATTTTCGAAATGTTATTGGTGGGATAATAATGAAGACAAAGTCCGTAAGAGTAGACAAAAATGACATTCTTGAGAAACATATAATGCATTTGAATTAAATATACTTTGTATTTAAACAATTTTTGTGGTTTAAAAGTAATTTTGAACTATTCTATAGCTTTTTGATCACTAGTTTAATAAATAAAAATGTTTTCAAAGCCAAATTTGAATTGCTCAAGGAAAACATGTGATACTGACGATTCACCCAAATTTATTTAAAATACGTATCATTCATATAAAAATAATAAAAAAAATAAATAATAGGTTTTTCATGTAATTTTCTACTAATTTATTTATTCTGTTTAAGAAATAAAAAACAAACCCTGCTTCAGTAGTCCGGGATTGCTAAATTCCATAAAACGCAGTATTTGACATGCCAAAATGGATTTTTTTAGATATCCTAGGGATGAATTAAAAATTAATTGATGAATGAACATTTCAGTAGACTGTAATTTAATTGAAAATAAATTTAATTAAGTATTTAAAATTCAGAAAGAAAAACTATTTTATTAAATAATGTTAAAATACACTTTAGGAAATATTATAAATCAGGGAAAAAATTTTCTTATATATACGGACTGAGTATAGACAAAATTCATAGGCAAATATTCAACTCTCTCTTCACTAGCTGAATGATAAATAATGTGAGTATTTAGAAGATTATTATGTACTGGAAATAATTATTTTGATCGGACCACAAGTTTTAAGTTCCCCCAAATAGGAAAGTCATAGAATATAAGAAATTGACCAACAGGAATAGTTTGACCGAAATATGTTCGAAGGGAATCACCAAATTCTTTTAAGCTTGTCGAATAACTCATTCAAGCAGACAAACTTAACGGGCTACCTATGCAATTTTTGGCTTGCCACTAGACTTCTTCAGTGCTTGCACGAAAGGGCACCTAAAAAAAATGTATATAGATTTTTTCCCTATTTCCTTGGAGTAGCACGTTTAGCATACAGTTAGAAATTATAGGGCAGAGTTCTGAATCCCTGAAGGGCAGGTCATTATTATGAGTCGTGTGCCCACTAAACAATATGGGGGAATTCCTCAACCGCATCGAAACGGTGGCTTACCTGCCCACTACATACCGTTAGTTTGGTTTTTTTTTTCGATTTTTTTTTTTCTTTGCGTCATTTAAAAATCACCCTTGGGTAATGAACGCTCCTTCTTTTACGAATGGATTTCCAACACGCAACTTTCCCAGGGAAATTGAAAAAGAATTGCCCCAATCAGAGCTTCAGGTACCTGTGACCCGGAGCTACTGAGCAGGACACTATTGAAGGAACAAAAAAAAAAAAAAAAATTATCCTAATAGAAAGGCAAAAAACAAAAACGAAAAGGAAGCTTACAAGAAAAAAGGGCGAATGAAAAGGGAATTATGCTGATGCTGCTTTCGTTTTAACAATTGTTCGTCAATTCCAGTCGTTAACAGATGCCCTTCTGTCTCAACCCTTGGTGACAGCCTTCACAGAAATACCTTTCAGGATTGTCCTAATAAGGGCAGATTATTTATAATGTGCCTATTGTTAAGCTGGATGTAAAAATAGGATAAAAAAGAAGAAGAAGAAGAAGTAAGAGAGTCCTGCTTTCTCAAAACAAATGAAGATTCCTCTTTTCCCCATGTATTTTCTTTCAGTCCCTCGAAATAAGGAATAATGAATGGCTGAAGAATGTATTTGAGATGGATTGTCTCCAGCTTACAGTGAAGAACCAATCTATCCAAAGGGTCCTTTTCTTTCAATAATTTGAAAAGGACAATTATTTGAATTACTTTCTTCGTAATCGGGAGCATTTAATCTCTTCTTTTTTTTTTCTATGCGGTTAGAAAGAAATTTTAATTATAAAAATCAGGTAGAACAAGTTCTATGAAATACTTTTATCTAAAAAAAAAAAAATTAAATCATTCAAAAATACTAAATAGTTCAAGCATATGTAAATATATATTTTTAAATATACTTTCTATGTAATCATTTAAAGTCATAGAGGAAGAGGTTACCTAAAGGTTGCTATTCTGTTCTAGTCAGCCATGGCTCAGGGCAAGCTTTTATTTCTTGATAAAACTGCTCAGAGCTTTGAATCCGCAGCATTTGCCTTCGAAACAAATAAACAAATATAATACATATATATATATATATATATATATATATATATTAATACTAAAATTACATATTAACGCATATATTTAAAAAAGTAATTTTCNATTGTATAATAAATATAAATGTTAGATAATAAATAATATCTGTTGTAGTTTTTGACATTTGTGATAAGTCACATTTTCATTTCCACACATAATATTAGTTAATTGACTGCTTAGGATCATGGTGAGGACGGTTTTTTAATGTTAGCCTTTAAAATTAAATATTTTCTAAACCCCCATGGAATTGGGCTAGTATGTGTAGCTTGTCTAGATTTCCGTCCAAGATTTCCTTTATTAAATAGAGACATTAGAGATACTAACACTAAAGGAGAATGACATTCTGTTTTTTTCTATTGATTTTCTTTACTATCTACCTCCTCATACCAATCCACGTGAAATTTCCTCCTGATAACATTATTTTTTTTTTCATGTGGACTTTGACTCATTTAAATAAAGAATCTAATTTACGAACATAAACATCATTTTGGTTTGCAATGCCCCTTAAAAAAAAAAACACTTCTAGAGACAATGTGTATGATTTAGAATTTTTGACTGGGGTTCTAAAGATAATTTCCATTAATTTACTTAAAATAAAGAGAAGCTATCTTTGAAAAAAAAAAATGAAGGCACTAATAACTAATTAATTTACCTCATTACCTAAAAATTTAACTTGATTTTATTGAAGAATAAAATAACTAAAACAACACCAATTACAATACATATTCGATGCCTTATTGCAATTGTTTTTCTTTTCCAAAGAAAAAGCTTAAATAAGAATTATTGGTCATCATTGACTACTATTTGATTTATAATTAAAATAAAATATTTAAAAATTTTATAAGTGAGAAAACAAAAAGCTAATTAATTTGGAGGTATATTGTCGACCATCTGAAGTTTCATGACAAGAGAATTGTCAGGAATTCGGTCTCAGTAGTTGAAGAATTAGAAACTAATTTGTAATCAAAAAAGTTTTTATTAGATGATTTTAGTTGGGGTTCGGTCAAGGTATATATCTAGAATCTACCTTGACCGAACCCCAACTAAAATCATCTAATAATAATATCTACGGTCAAAAAACTCTCCATTTAAAAAAGTTTTTATTTTAGCCCAAACAACTTTTTTGGTCTAGCTTTCACAAAAATCAAATCATTGTTGACGCATTTTAAGCTCCTTAAGTCAGCATTATAACTTCAAAGGTCAGTCTTTTAAATACTTAGCAAGGGTTAGGCCCTTAACCTGAGACTCTATTGAATTAAAGACAGTGGAAATAAAATAAAAAGGAAATATCGTAAATATTAATAAAATAAAAATCGAAAAGTATCAAATTTCTAAAAAAAAAATAAATAATTCAGCAAAATTTAAAAATATTCTAAACACTAATAAGTTTTAGAGATACTCAGGAGAATATTTCAAAATGAAATAAAAATCCATCTGTATATGTGTAAGAATATTTGTATAACTGCAAACTACTATTCAGGCTTCAGTAAACACTTTTTAAGCATTTTTTACAAATATATTTGAATACATATATGTTTATGAGAGGGAAAGTAAGATAGGGCCCAATATAGTGAGAGGGAGTTGCAGGACGCCAGCAGGTAGTGTGCTGTATCTGCAGAAGTGGGGCTGCTCACAGCGGGTGGGGCCTTACGGTATATGATTGGCAGAGCCCCGGTTTGCATGTCAACGTCACAGGAGTGGTATTGTTTACATTTCGCCCGACAGCCAGATGTCTGCAGGCACTTTTCCACACCTCACCCTCACGTCCATCCCCCCAACAACCCTCATATGTAATGGGAGGAGTACGTACAGATTTTTTTTCCTTCCTCCCCCCCCCTTGATTTCTTCTGCATTCTTTTTCACTCCAACGGCCCCCTGAAACGCCCAATTCAATTATTTGTTTAGAAATTTTTTTTAATAAAACAATCAGAAAATAGTAACACTTAATCAATTAATGAGAGGGAATAGAATAAAAAAATTCTGGGACAGATAGATTTTTTTTACTCTATTCCCTCTCATTGATTGTTTAAAATTTACGTGGGATAATAAACCACAACCAAATAAAATATTTATAAAGAAAAATTAAATAAAGTAAATTACGAGAGTCGACAAATAGCTTGACAATGTCAGCTCCTTCGAGTTTAAGACGAAGTTCTCGTCGTTCTCGTGGGTTAGGCTCTCCCTAGTGTAGAGGGAATTTAATGAGATATCTAGCTCGTCCTGGTAGCATAATTGGTAAATGCACCTGCCTGGATAGCAGGAGATCCAGGTTCGATTCCTGGCTGGGACAGATAGATTTTTTTATTCTAAAGTAACACTTAATGTAAAATATAAGTATTATAAAAATAAATATTCTAGAATCTTGGCATAAATTAAAGTAGTAATGATATTTAAAATAATATCACTAATAAATTAAGTGTTAAGTCATAATTCTTTAAAACTATTTCAATAAGGAGATTTTTTGAATCTCTGCATGTATAATATTACTGAGTTTAGATATATTGAATAAGAAATATAATTTATTTCCACATCCAAATATTTAACCTTAATGTTGAACTGTCTCCAAGATTACTTTCTTCCACTTATCGCTCTGCCAGAGTTATGGTAGTCCAACAAGAATTATTGAGAAGACAAAACAATCAATTAATATAACTGACTGTTTCCAACAGAAGATCTGTCGCTCTTGGAAGAATTAAGTTCGATTCTTGAAAGTTACAGGCGAAACCTTTTCTTATCACAATGAACTGTGGAGTTATGTGTATGGTGATAACAGAACACTTGCTATGCGCTTTGCTATGCTGCACGGAGATGCATTTTTAGATATATTTCATCAGTAATTTTTAATCCAAATTGGAGATGCTAAGAGTATTGTTTAACACTGATAATTCTAAAAATTTATTAATTGTAAATTATATTTTTTAAGGTACCTTTTAAAAAAAAATGTACATATTAATATAGATATCAGGCAATGATGGTGTTTGACATTAAAAAAAAAAAAAAAAAAAAAAAAAAAAACTGTTAACCTCTCTGATATATTGTTTCTTATTTACAGTTTTTTAAGTAGCCTTAATGGCGGAAGGAAATTAGATTTTGTGATCCTTGAAAAAGGGTCAGATCAAGGCGCGAAAATGGTTGAGTTTCATGAAGTTTATTTAAAATCATATATCATTTCATCATTATACTTTGATCATTTACCCGTTCTGTAATATAATTTTTTTTTTAATTTTATAACCTTTATAAAAAATAAAAATTGATTACAATAAATAGTAAAAAAAAGAAGATATTAATGACAGTCTCATGAGGAGAGAAGGTGACCAGTAAGCACTCTCAAATAATATTTATTTTACAAATGATAAATTTCAACAAAATGTGATGATTAAATTATAATTTACATTATGGAATAAAGGATTAGGGTTTATGCATCACTCTAAAATTTTACCTTCATGTTTAAAAATTAGAATTTTATTTGTCCCTCTAAAATTGGCCACTATTTATTTCTAGCAATCTTCGTAGAACAATACTTTGGACATATCTATGCATAATAAAAAATATGTAATTATATATAATGATAAAAAAGGAGAAAATTATATATATAAGGAAATGCAAGAAAATTCGAGTTGATGTGTTCACATAAAAAAAAAAAATATTTCTTTTCTAATGACGAGGAAAAAATATCAAAAATATTCTAATGATATTTTATTATTACCATAACCTTTCATAAAGTACATTTTGTTCTTATAAACATTTGTTAGAATATAATATTTACCCTGATATTCATTTGCATACACTATTATCGTGCATTTTATTTCTTTAAGAATACATTTTTTAATTTAATGATTCTCATTTAATACCTTTTTTCTTTTTTCCCAGGTTATCAATGTGTAAGCCAAGAGGATTTCGTGCAGTTTTGTCGTCATTGTTAATAGCCATCAATAAAGTTATTTATGTTGGAGGCAAAAATAAGTTTATAAATAAAACTATTTAAAAATATTGATTAGATTTTTATTTTGTTATGATATTGTATTTTATCTTTTATTTTAAGTAGTTAATGTCTTTTATTCATGTATATTGGTATATTAAATTAAATTTATCTTAGGTGTTTGAGTTTTTATTCAAAACCTTTCAACAACGGGGTCTGTTAAGTAGATAAATTATTGCATTCGAATGCAATAATTCGAACTTGATAGCTGTTCTAAATTTTTCTGGTGACAAATTATTAAGTTTTTCGTGTGAAATAATTGATAAAAGATAAGTTTTAAATTTCAGAATATATTTATAGGCAAATTGATTAATTATGTAAATAGGTTAAAAAAAAAACATTTAAAAGAAATAATTACAAAAATAATAACTTATATATATATATAAAAACTCACGGCTGAGATATATATTGTAAATAAGAACAGATGGGAGAAAGAGTGTAGTGAACAAAAAATGAGCAGGCCCTTAACCTGAGACTCTATTGAATTAACGACAGTGGAAATAAAATAAAAAGGAAATATCGTAAATATTAATAAAATAAAAATCGAAAAGTATCAAATTTCTAAAAAAAAAATAAATAATTCAGCAAAATTTAAAAATATTCTAAACACTAATAAGTTTTAGAGATACTCAGGAGAATATTTCAAAATGAAATAAAAATCCATCTGTATATGTGTAAGAATATTTGTATAACTGCAAACTACTATTCAGGCTTCAGTAAACACTTTTTAAGCATTTTTTACAAATATATTTGAATACATATATGTTTATGAGNATATATATATAATTTATACATGTCTGTATATGCTCTAGCTACCGCTTTTTTAGAAAGAAGTTTGCCTGTACCATATTTTCTATGGTATAGCTTCTTGTAATGTTACCATCCTCTTATTGAACTTCCTCCATGACTACTATTCTTCGCTTGAGTTTGTGCAGTACACACCGATCTTCTGACTGTAGTTATACTATTCCTTATTATATATTCCATAAACCCTACAGAATAGGCACCAACCAGGTAAAGTGGGAATTGTGAAAACTTTTTTTCTGGACTCCTGTACTCCCATTGACCGAGGCTCAACCGAAAATCATGCGATCTCTTCCCGTCCCCCGCGGGTGGAGGAATATTAATATCCCGAACGATTATGGATACTGCTCCAGAAATAAGTCTATTGTTGACCGAGCCCCCCCCCCCTGACCCCCAGGATAAAGGGACAGACTGAAAATTAGTTGTATAATAGTTCACATGACGAAAGAGAAAGACTTCTTCCCCACGAAAATTACCCCTTTCTTATTCTAAGTGTTCCATATGGCCGGACAATGCTGGCTCCGGTTTTTTTTTTAAGGGAGGTTATATATTTTTTTTTTTTTTCACCCTACCCCGCCAGAATGTTCAAACTGACGGCAGGCCAAGTCTGCTGCATGATAAGTTGGAATGTTCGACACAGACATATAAGTTGTCCATTTGCTAGTTATCTTCTATAAATGCGCTATTTTCTATATAATTACTAGTATAGAATCAGACATAGTTGCGATGACTGGGGAAATTCTCATGGTTTGTCGGAGATGGACATAGTTAAGAGTAAATTACTTATAAAGTCATAAAATCTGGGCCAAAAATGAGGTTAAGAGGTAAAATAATTATGTAAATAATCTAAAAGGTTATTTCCACCACCAATGAATATAGAACTGTCATACCTTCTATTATCCGTCTTCATTGGTTTCTGCAAACCATCTTCTGTTGGCGAGCGCTTTCGGACATTGTTCATCTTCTGACCGAATACATGCATTCACTGTCACTGTCAGTATTCGTGACAGTGACAGTGAACGCATGTATTCGGCTAGAAGATGGGCGTTGTCCGAAAGCGCTCGCCAACAGAAGATGGTTTGCAGAAACCAATGAAGACGGAAAAAGGGACAGACGAAATGGAAGGAAATGGAAGGTATGATAAAATCATGAAGGTTAGCTACAAAATATTTCGAAGGGAAGAGCTAAACATTCATAGTTACATTCGTAAATATCTACCTAAATTAGCGCGCTTTTCGATTAAATTTTATAGCATACAAATGTTAGAAATATACATTTTGCACATTCAATAAATATTTTTGTAATACTAATTATAGAAAAGATATTACGGTTATAAATAAAGGTTTACTTTAAAAATCCCAACTCAATTTATGTGGTTTATATCAAAAATGAATAAAAATATAAAAAGGTTCGCAAGAGAAATCCTAATAACACTGCACAACAAAAAAATATTTTTTGAATGTTTTTTACACTAAATTAGTCTATTTCTACTAATTTTGGGGTGATAAAAACGAAAATAACATTGAAAAATTTTTATTAGCTCTGGTTTTTGAGATATACAGCACTTAATTTTAAAGAGTAGTTATACTATACGTGAAAAGTGAAAGTACAAAAAACAATATTGTTATGGTTCTTTTAGAATATTTTAAGTACAAAATTGATAAAAAAAAACACATTATTCTTAGTGTTTTGACAAATAAAAGAGGTTTGTACCACCAAATTTAAATTAAGTCAATCCGATGTATTGTAAGATCGCTGTCGTTTAGCTTGTCTTTTATAAAACACTTTTTTGACGCTGTCTGTACTGAGATATTTTCACATCATGTTTTAGAAGATTCCACTGTTGTAGTCTTGACCCCAACAGCTCAGCCTTTTCCTTAGACAAGCCAAGATCTCTTATAAGGTCACTCAACTCTGCTTGACTAATTCTGTGCGGATCACTAGACCTATCGCTTACATCAAAATCAGGGTCATAGGATGTAGAAGGATGGGTTGCTTCTTGTAAACAGACTTCATCACTTTCCTCTAAAATTTCATAGTTTTGGGGTGGAGAAGGGACTGGCAAATTGTCTGAGTGTGGTACAGGCCGAAGAGCAGATGGGAGATTAGGGTATTTCACCGTTCCTCTTTTCTTCATAGATAAACCTTGCTTAATGGGAGGAGTTAAGCAGAAATAACAGTCGTCTGTATGATTGGTAGGCTCACGCCAAACCATAGGTACTGCAAAAGCCATTGCCCGCTTGTTATTTTTCAGCCACTCTCGCAATATGACGGAACAAGAATTACAACATATATGAGGAGCCCATGATTTATCTTGGTCCCCAACTTTTACACCAAAATAATGTTCATAGGCAGTCTTAATGATAGGTGACATTTTACGTTTCTGAGCCTTAAATGTTATTTCACCACATATATAGCAAAAGCTATCGACAGAATTCACACACTTTCGAGGCATTTCAGATCAGCACTTAAATTAATTTAAAAATCAACTTCACACGATAATTTCAATAGCAACCACGTGCGTACAATTGACAAACTCGCAAAGGTTATGTTTACTACTTATGAACAGCTGATGAGAGGGGTGTTATGTAAACAAACATGTGTACCAACTGTTGGTGATGAAATATTTCATTTGTTGAAAACTCAATATATATATAATAGAATGATACTATATCTTGAAAACAAGAGCTAATATATAATTTTTATGGTCATTTTCGGTTTTAACACGTAGAAATACATTAAAATCAGCTAATTTCAACCCCGAAACAAAAACTTTGTTGTTCAGTGTAACAGTGTAAAAAAAAAAACAGTTAATTTTACGAATATTGCAGGTAAAAATATTTATTCTATAAAACTTTCATGAAAAACTCATAAAAAAATAAAATTTTTTATGTTTTAATAATTCGAAAATCAAGAAAAAATGACTATAGAGTTAAACAACAGAAGGGTTGTAGACATTACTTCAAAAACATATCGCAGTTGAACCAAGTATACAGAGCAATTAGCATGTTAAATTTAATAAGTTCATATTTTATAAATCATAAATCTACTTATGTTGCTGAAATTAGTCAGGGTTTTGGCCAGGAACAGAAAAATAAAATATTTCAAAATTATTAGGTAATTATTTTATTATTGCCGACTTTTCGACTTAAATTGTAAAGCGTCATCAGTGCGATAGTGATGTCTGGAGAGATCTCCAAGGGAGGTTTATGGTCACACCTCAGAGTGCAGAACTAAACAATTCTAACTAAACAGTTGGCAATAGTAAAATAATTACCCAACAATTTTGGAGGATTTTATTTTTCTGATCCTGGCCGAAACCCGCCCTAATTTCCCGAGCATAATACTGAACCTCCAACCATATAAATCTACTTAATTTACGAAACTCTTGTGTGGTGGATATTTTGCTTTGACACTTGTACGTATATGCTATTTTGAAATTTATTTTTATTTATTGTTAGCCTCCCTTTCAACCACATAGGGTCATGGAGGGAGGGGCTATCTACAGGTTGCCACCCAATTCTAAACATCCATGGCTCAGGACATGCTTTCATTTATGAAATTGCCCTGGGTAGGATTTGAACCCGCCACGTCAGGATTTCTGACCCAGCAACGGATTCCCTGAGCTAGGGTAGGGGCACCCCTTCTATTTTTTTAAATATTGCTATTTTTCATTGAAATATTTTTTTCCCCAGAGTGAGAGACAGCTACTCCCTCCACTCTCGGCCACTAGCCAGTGTATAGCCAATGCACCATGGAAATCTGCCCATTGAATAATTCGGCCCTCAGTCTCTCTGAGGAAGGAAGAGCTGTCCGTGGGGCGAGTGTCCTGGGCATTAGCGCTATTTTAGCGCCGTCCTCCTGAGGAGGGGTGATTCACCCCCTTCACAGACGATAAAGCCCCGGACGCGAGGTCAGCAGGAAGCGAGGGCGGGCGCGAGGCTGCCCTGCATATGTACTCCAAGGGTCGCGGAGATCTCGAATTTTCTCCCATTTCCCCCAAACCCCATGGGCTCCTCGTGAAATCACACCCATTGTCAGTTTTGATGGATATCTTCAGCTTTCTGAATATATATTTGCCGGAAGGAGGAAGAGGGTCAGAAAGAAGAGTTCAAGATGGCTTCATTCAATTTTTACTTATTGTCCCTTAGAAGGAAATCTCTAGCAGATTTGGTGTTAAGAAACATTCCTTCCTTTTAGTCATCCATATTTTATTGACTTCACTTTCCTTCCAACCAATTATGCTCATGGTGGGAGAGGCTATCTGCTGGTAGTCTTCTTATTCTAGGCATTCATAACTTTCGACAAGTTTTCATAACAACAAAAATAATTAAGAATTATTTATTTGTGTGGAAAAAAAAAACCGGAAAAACATCTCCCTGCCCTCCCACCACCCCTTCAAATTCTACGATCGAGAAGAGCATCTCACCAGAGATGAAGAAAGAAGAAAATAAAAATCAACTATAGGAAGGATACAGCTTCCAATTTTCATTTGAGAAGGGGCAATATAATATTGGCTCTGAGAAGTAGAATGGAATATTAGCTAATTTAATTTCATTTTTTTTATTAGAGTTGTGAAAAAATTGAATAACATGGGGGTGTAAAATCAAGATTACATATATTTAGCATTATTAATTTTTTTTTCTAAGGGGATCACAATGTAGGAGTATAGGATTCCAGCTGCTACATTCCGGCTTTGTGCCAGTCTTAGGAAGATATGATATAATTAATCACTCTTTTACATAAATGAAAAAAA
>KZ808534.1:25157-35368 GCA_000696205.2 Oncopeltus fasciatus | reverse complement strand
TTGTTATATTTTTATATATATATATATTTATATATATACTAGCTGACCCGGCGAACTTCGTACCACCTTAGCGTAGCAATGATGCAATACTTTAGGGCTTTGAGCATGATTGATTAAAATTTTCGTACAGTGGATATTGAGCATAATAATAGGCAAATAATTTGCTATAAAATAATATTGCGACAATAATTTAAAAAATAAGCTATCCTATCTTTCAAGTTGGATCAAACCGCACACGGTGTTCAAATTTGGTTCAAATCGGTTAAGTAGTTTAGGAGTCCATCGCGGACAAACAACGTGACACGTAATTTATATATATTAAGATATATACGCACATATACAAGAGTGATATTTTACAAGAGAGGGTCTCTCTTCACTCCTCATTGACGAAGGGCGAGAGAGATCCCCGAAAATTTTACTCCTTGTGATTTTTTTTTTTCTGTGTTCACTATACTCTCTATCCCACCTGTTCTTGATTACTATATATCGCAGCCGCGTTTCATTTTCTATATATACTTTATTTATTATATAGATATCTATATATAGATTTTCATATCAAGTGTTTTAATTTTTCTTTACTTCGCCTACCCAACAGTCTAAATTGTTATTTAAAAAAAAACAGTCTCAAGGGAAATCAATGAGAGAAATGCATCTTAACGAAGTATTTGTTCCTGACCCACGGGGCTCTAGAGAAGGTGTATAGTCAGTACACTATTCTGGCCGTCTTATTTTTTACATTGGATAAAATATTATAGGCCCTCCTTAAACCTCCCTTCCCCTCCTTCTCTGTAGGTTTAAGCCATTAACGAACTCTTTTAACGGCTTGCAAAAATAAGTTTGAATATCATTATTATGATTCATTATTCTTTTAATTGCGGACGTTAGAGCACTTAGACAGACATACACACACATACATGAAGTATACAAGTTTAATATTAAGTATGTTCATAATACCTTCTCTAGAACTTAACGGAACTATGTACTATACGAGGCATGGTCATTATAGGGAACCCAATGAGACATTAATTCATGGAAAAGAGAGATTATGGAACCTTGTGGTGCTGGGCTGGACTACGCTTGCTTGCATGGAAAACCTGGAACTCTGGAAAGAGAATTATGTTTGACCAATCATTACATAGTTTGACAATGTTGTATGGCCATGTAGTGATTTCTTTGAGACATGGTTATTTTCGATTGGTTAATATTCTAATTAAGTGATTGATGAGATGAGTTTGTTAATCGTGTTTTTATTGGCTAATCCTGGCAAAGTCTGTTTGCTCGACGTACTGCTTGTAGAGTATTTAACTTGGACGATTGTGTCATGTACAAATTGCCTTTGCAGCGGACATACATGGCGGAATTAGACGAAGTATATCTTCGTTCGCTGAATAGAGCAACTAGTAACATTTACCTCAGATCTTTATGTTTCATATTGTTATTACTGGGTAATGTCGCCGAAGCGTGGAAACAACTGAGCGGCGGCAATTAAAAGCCAGGCCCCGGGGCGGGGTGGGNTGACACGTAATTTATATATATTAAGATATATACGCACATATACAAGAGTGATATTTTACAAGAGAGGGTCTCTCTTCACTCCTCATTGACGAAGGGCGAGAGAGATCCCCGAAAATTTTACTCCTTGTGATTTTTTTTTTTCTGTGTTCACTATACTCTCTATCCCACCTGTTCTTGATTACTATATATCGCAGCCGCGTTTCATTTTCTATATATACTTTATTTATTATATAGATATCTATATATAGATTTTCATATCAAGTGTTTTAATTTTTCTTTACTTCGCCTACCCAACAGTCTAAATTGTTATTTAAAAAAAAACAGTCTCAAGGGAAATCAATGAGAGAAATGCATCTTAACGAAGTATTTGTTCCTGACCCACGGGGCTCTAGAGAAGGTGTATAGTCAGTACACTATTCTGGCCGTCTTATTTTTTACATTGGATAAAATATTATAGGCCCTCCTTAAACCTCCCTTCCCCTCCTTCTCTGTAGGTTTAAGCCATTAACGAACTCTTTTAACGGCTTGCAAAAATAAGTTTGAATATCATTATTATGATTCATTATTCTTTTAATTGCGGACGTTAGAGCACTTAGACAGACATACACACACATACATGAAGTATACAAGTTTAATATTAAGTATGTTCATAATACCTTCTCTAGAACTTAACGGAACTATGTACTATACGAGGCATGGTCATTATAGGGAACCCAATGAGACATTAATTCATGGAAAAGAGAGATTATGGAACCTTGTGGTGCTGGGCTGGACTACGCTTGCTTGCATGGAAAACCTGGAACTCTGGAAAGAGAATTATGTTTGACCAATCATTACATAGTTTGACAATGTTGTATGGCCATGTAGTGATTTCTTTGAGACATGGTTATTTTCGATTGGTTAATATTCTAATTAAGTGATTGATGAGATGAGTTTGTTAATCGTGTTTTTATTGGCTAATCCTGGCAAAGTCTGTTTGCTCGACGTACTGCTTGTAGAGTATTTAACTTGGACGATTGTGTCATGTACAAATTGCCTTTGCAGCGGACATACATGGCGGAATTAGACGAAGTATATCTTCGTTCGCTGAATAGAGCAACTAGTAACATTTACCTCAGATCTTTATGTTTCATATTGTTATTACTGGGTAATGTCGCCGAAGCGTGGAAACAACTGAGCGGCGGCAATTAAAAGCCAGGCCCCGGGGCGGGGTGGGGCGGCGGAAACCGGAAGCGGAGCTTGACCGGAATTTCCGGGAGACACGCGCTGTCCGCCATCCTATATGTTAATTCGGCCTTCGACATGCGCAACGTTGGCAGACGAAGGATGCACGCATGCACCAGGGGCCACTTCTGCGACATCTCGGCAAAGAGTTGGTGATCCCACGTAAGTCTCGAATAGGCATAATCAAGATGGAGGAAAGAAAGTTAAATATGGGAAGGACCAGAATATATATGACGACACTAAAGATTCCACACTGAAATACATTTTGGAATGGTTGATATACCATCTTTAGATTTCCAGAAGGAAAGGCAGACCACCGTAAAGAGTGACTCCTGAAATTGATAACTATTACAGTGAGATCTGGAGGGTAGCCGAAGATTGTGAAGGATTTTTTTTTTCTATATAGCCCTTTTTTTGACCTTTGCCTTGGGCAAGCTTTTATCTAGAAATATAAGTTTGCTTCGAGTAATGGGTGTTTAGAATTTGGTTGCTTCCTGAAGATAGTCCTTCCCTCAATTCTTATAAGAAGTCGAATGGGATTATAAATATAATTAAAAAAATAAATTGTTTTAAATTTGGTTTCTTCCTATAAGAAGTCGAATANGTCTGACATACAGTTTTCTTCTATGATCATTTTATTCTACGTTACATATAATATGTCACTTACATGGGATACCCCGGCGTAAACATCATATCAGAGAATCTTCAATCGGCTCTTGTTCCGGTTGGCGAAGCATAAGAAAGACAAGTACATTTGCAGAATGACTCTTGAATAGTTTCATACTTCATAGAGAACCTAGATATTTACAGTGATAAAAAAGTATTTTCCCCGCACTCTAAAGACTACAATTTGAAAATAAAGAATGCAAATTTGGTATTCGGATTTCATTTTTAAAACCATTAAATAAGATTTTTGAATAGGAGAAAATCTGTGTGAGAGGATGTAGTGGTTAAACGAAATTAAAAAAAAAAAACATTTATATTTTCGTTTAAAGAAAAAAATTTACAGAACATCATCTTTTTTGAAAGGAAGATATTTAATAAAATGCTTTTTGGAATTATATATATATAATTTTTAAGGAAATATGTCTTTGACATCTCCATCTTTCCAAGAAGCATTTTATTAAATATCTTCCTTTCAAACAAGATGATGTTCTGTAAATTTTTTTCTTTAAACGAAAATATAAATGTTTTTTTTTTTTAATTTCGTTTAACCACTACATCCTCTCACACAGATTTTCTCCTATTCAAAAATCTTATTTAATGGTTTTAAAAATGAAATCCGAATACCAAATTTGCATTCTTTATTTTCAAATTGTAGTCTTTAGAGTGCGGGGAAAATACTTTTTTATCACTGTAAATATCTAGGTTCTCTATGAAGTATGAAACTATTCAAGAGTCATTCTGCAAATGTACTTGTCTTTCTTATGCTTCGCCAACCGGAACAAGAGCCGATTGAAGATTCTCTGATATGATGTTTACGCCGGGGTATCCCATGTAAGTGACATATTATATGTAACGTAGAATAAAATGATCATAGAAGAAAACTGTATGTCAGACTTACGGATGCATTCGTCAATCCGTCGGAGATTTCCGAGAACAAAAAAATTATGTGCAAAATGCATGTGTCCCCCCTCCCCTCGCCAAGGAATTGTATCTGATGCAGTAAGGAGATGCGGCCTTGGTTCTGTCCTCTATCCTATCTCTAATTACGTATCGGTAATTAATGATGGCTCTCGACTAACGCTTACATCCTACATGTCTACGAAGGAATGATTCACATTCGACAAATATTATCCTGCATTATATTATACTGTATCAATATATAAATGTGAGAATATTTTTTTTTTTGTTGATAACAGCATTTGAAAAAATTTAAATTAGAAAACATTTGCAAGTGAGGTCAAAATCTAAGTGTGTTTTTTGTCATGTAGGCAAACATATCGAGTTATCAATCTGTTGTTGTCTTAGTTTCTCTCATATCTCCGAAATTTGTCCAGTGAACAGGTGGTAAGTATTGGGAATGGTAGGATTCAAACATTATCCCACTGTATCTGTTTATTTGATACATAATTAACCTACAGCAGTAAAAATTAAAAATAACAAAACGGAAATTATATATCAAATTATAAGGATACTAAATTGATTTTCAGGAAATTTTAAATATAACATAAATATATGCCTGTTAAGTATACTGATTCAAATATAACCGTATTCAGTATACTAATGAGGCAACAAACGCTTAAAGAAGTTAAATTAATGGTTTAAATCTTAAATAAATATAATTTTGAGGCGACCACACTAATTGGAATCGGACATTTTAGATCATACTACGAAATATGGATATTAATCAAAAGAGTCTAAAAGTATAATTCATATTCAATCACCATTTTGATATTCTGTAAGGATAATCACTAATTTTCTTCTCCTCTCACTCATCGACGGTAGTTCTTCTACAGCACTCCTACAGGCACAGATGGTATGGTGAGACAAGTCGGGAAGATCAACTTGAAGAGGAATTAAAGGTGAGTGATAAGCTTGCTTGGAAGAAGACCTAACACTAGAGTATGTACAGCATTGCGTTGAATATGCGCCACTATTCTTGCCAAAGAGCTCCTTAGGTCTTCTCCAAAGAGGTACGGGTAACATCTGTGACCATAGGTCAGGCAAATCACTCAGGCAAAAGGAGGTCATGCAGGAGCGGCGTACACTGACCAACTTAACAAATTTTGGTGCAAGGGAACAGAATAAAAAATCTAACTGTCCCAGTCAGGACTCTGTTCCCTTGCACTAAAAAGTGTTAATATTTACGTGGGATTAAATGCCACAAAAAATAATATTTATAAAATAGGGTATTGCTAGATCAAGTAAACACTAGAAGTTTGAATATGTGCAGCGGAACGATGTTACAGTGTATTTATAAAAATAAGATTTAAAAGTAAATAACGAGAGTCATTTAAACAGCTTGACAATGTCAGCTCCTCCGAGCATAAGACGATATATTCGTCAGCCTAGGAGGTTAGACTCTCGACACTCGTGCGAGCATCATTACGTGGGATAATAACTTATCAGACTTGTCTCGGTAGCATCAATGGTAAATGCACCGGCCCGGATAGCTGGGAGAGTTAGATTTTGATGCTGTTCCCTTGCACTAAAAATTGTTAAAATTTACGTGGGATTAAATACCACAAAAAATAATATTTATAAAACTGACTATCTTAATTGAATATTTATACTTAAAACTTCTATATTACGGAAAATATATCTTACATCAATAAGCAAATTTTTGTTCAGTAAAATAAATAAATAAAAACAAAAAAAAAAACAACTAAATATTACACTTGATACTGCAAAAAAACAATTTCTCGTGCTTGACATTTCAGTTATTCTTTCACTTTCGTCCAAAACTTTCGTCAATGACGTTGAACAATTCACATTCAAAAGCTTCTAATACTTCAATTTAGCTATGTAATTCCAATCAATAAACAAATTTGTGTTGTGTTTCATTACTTTAAAATAAATATTACGCCGTAACGAGGTAAGGTATATTTACTATTTAAACATTAATTTGAAAACATTATAATAAATTCAATATCTGGATGAAACCAAATGAGAGAGAGTGGGGGTTAAGAATCCGATTTAATATATTTAAAATAAAAATCTTTGATATCTCCATTTTTGAGCCATTCACGAAAAAGTTTTTCAAATATAATAAGTGCAAAATTTAACTCATATGAAGGAAAACATTTAGGAATTTAACTATTATGACTGAGTACTTCCCCACTCTTCATTTCTGTCGAGAGCCAGGTTTAATGGTCTTTCATTTTACATTCGTAGTGTTCTTCGGCTTGTGAATAAATTTTTTTAAATTTATTCCTATGCAAGCTCATCTTAATTTAAAGTCTGCTTAGTTAATTTAGCTTCTGCTTAGCAATCGTGAAGAAAATTTAATTTTAAGTCTAACTTCAAGGTAAAAACATCAATGTTATAAAGAAAAGCTTAAATTATTTTACCAATACAACTAAAATTAATGCTGAAATTAGTAAATTATGTATTATAGATTTTTGGAAATTGTGTTTATTATAATATTTGAAACAATTAATGAGAGGGAATAGAATAAAAAATCTAACTGTCCCAGCCAGGAATTGAACCTGGATCTCCTGCTATTTGGGCCGGTGCACTTGCCAATTGTGCTACCAGGACGCGCCAGGTATCTCATTCAATTCCCTCTACATTGTGGCGAGAGCCTAACCTACGAGAACCTACGAGACGAGAACTTTATGAACTCAATGAAAAGCCAATTTGTCTTTCCCACAATATATATTTCCCAAATACACTTTAGCGCTTTCAACCTTAAAAGGTCATCTTCAGAAGCACTACAAACAAAAAACAAAATCACTGAAGTGAATAATAATTTATATAAATCCTAAAAACTAACATTTTAAATAAACTATGTACAAATTTTTAAAAAACAACAGTTAAAATATTTTCTCAGAAGTCAACATATTAAAATTTAAAGTCAGAAAATAACAAATAACAGAATAAACAAAATCATATTAAAATTACAAAAGTCTCATTTACTTACGAATGAGAGAAGCTATCTCCACGGGCTTGGGGCCTTTACTGGCTAAAAGTACATCGGGTGGAGGCTCACCCACTATCTTAACTTCCACCCCCTCTCCTTTAGCGTTAAGATTATTATTACCCCGTTTCTTGTCCAGGAAAATTTCTATTTCCTCCAGTTTATTTAGTTTTCTGACTCTTTGTTCTTTATGCAAAAGAGTTACTTTATGAGCACCATCCAAATGACCCTCTGTGATTAGATGCTCATAAAACTTTGAGTCTTTTCTTTTCAAATGTTCTTTGCAACGTACATTTAATTTCCGTAGTGTTCTACCAACATACGAAGCCGAGCAAGAACCACACTCTAATCGGTAGACACCGGAGGACTCACTTAACTCCACGCTGTCTTTTCCGTTACAGAGATAAGTTCTCAGCGATTTTCCACTTTTAAACGCAATGTTTAGTCCTTCTTTTTTCAATATTTTTGCTATGTTGCAGGAAATAGAACCTAGGAACGGAAGTGACTGCCAGATTTTAGGAACTAAATTTTTACTCCCCTCCATATCTTTAATCAGGATATTTCTTTGTACTTTATTCAAAATTTCATCAATGTCAGATGTTTTATATCCGTTTGTCAGAGCCACGTGGTGTATGTAATTTTTCTCTTTTAAGAAATTTTCATAGGACATAGGTATTTTGTAGAGCCTGTAGGCCATGTGGTAAAAAGCTGACATTTTGTGTTTTGAAAATTGGTTAGAAGTGCTGTGAATGCATATGTCAGAACATGTGGGTTTTCTAAAAATTGAAAACTCCAATCTATCATTTTTCTTTTCAATACTCAAATCAAGAAAGCTTAGTTTACTGTCCTTTTCAACTTCCAATGTAAATTTTAGATATTTATTGATACTGTTTAAAAATTCGAGGAAGTTGTCCAATTCTTCTCTTACACCTTCAAAAACTACAAAAGTATCATCCACATAGCGCACCCAAAATTTTATATACTTAAAAAATGGATTAGTATCAGAAAGAATTAATTTTTGTTCTATGTAATCAAGAACTTCGTCTTACACTCGAAGGAGCAGACATTGTCATATATTTTGTCGACTCTCGTCATTTACTTTATTTAATTTTTTCTTTATAAGTATTTTATTTGGTTGTGGTCTTTTATCCCACGTAAATTTAAAAAACATTTACGTGGGATAAAAAACCACAACCAAATAAAATATTTATAATATTTGAAGATCTTTCAGTCGTAATCCTGAAGTAATCTTGGCGATTCATTGCTCCTTCGGGAATTCGCATACCGCCTGAACGCTTCCCCCCTCACTTCAAATAACCTATGTTGACGCTCATCGTATGGTGTGTATGCCCCCCCCCCCTCTTCACGGCTCGCAATCCTCCTCGCGGTGAAAGTGTCCCCTGATTTCTGTAGGGCGCGATGTGATGTAAGTAGCCAGCGGTGAAACTCACCTAATGATACCCCCACCTCATCATGTCCTCCTGGGCGCTCCCTACTGAAGCTACCAGCCAACAACCATCATACCAGGCATACAGCCCCCAGAGCTTGGTCCACAGGGGTTGGTTGATGATACCATCCCCTCCTCGACAGAGTCAAGCTATACAGCTCTTCTCTCACATCGAGAGGATCAGAGACTTAAATGACTCAAGGCGTAACAGGTGATGTAGGCGTAATGCCGAAAAGCTAAAATTTGTGAGAAGACAAAGGCCGACATCCCCTAAATGTATTCCCAAAAATACCTCTTTAATCCTTCACCTAACCCATCTCAATTAATTCAAAATTGAGGTAGTTTATCCAAAATTATATTTTTGTATATCTATTTGCATTTTTACACATTAGACTACAAAATTTCCATTCCAGAAATCCAAAACCTGGAATATGAACTATTAAAAAGTTGGTGCAAGAACTGGGAAAAAAAAATTTATGGAAAATATTTTAAAATCTTTGTTATTCCTTGTTTTCTAACATTAGCATTTTGAAAATAAAATATAATACTAAATTGTCAAACATTAAAAAAAACAAATATATAGGAATCATAATCCAAGCGAACGATAGTCCCATAGTACATGAAATATGAATCAATCTTGAATAGACTGGAATAAATAACAAAGAACTCATATGAATATATTTTTGAAAATTCTAAATATTATTTATTAAAATATTAATATTATATTCTTAATTTAATTTTTCTGGAATATGACAATCCCACTAGTCTAATTCGTTTCGCTTGTAATTTCATGATTCCTTAACAAATGGGAGTTTTATTTATTTTATTATTTCACACCTTCATAACTGATAGAATGTATTACTTCACTACAAAATAAGGGTTATTTACATAATTGACGAAAACAAAATGTAAGACACAACTTAAATAAAATTTTGTGTTTTTTTCCCCTTCTTCCCTTCAATAAAATCACAAGCTGGTAAATTAAAATAAAATTGACATGCCCGTCCCCAAGCTCTATAGACACAAAGGCCTATGATTTTCCGTATGTATTTAAATCCTTGTCACCGATAGACTGAAGGGTCTTATCAATCAGAGAGGTTATGTTTTTTTTTCATGCCCAAAGTAACGTTTGACTACTCTTTCAAAGTTATTGTGAGCACAAAATATTTAAATAACTGTAGGTAATCAGAGTCCACGACTGTAGCTCACCCTGGTGAGAAAGAAGTGAACTAAGTTTCATTTTTTATCGGGGAAGGGCAGGGATATAAATATGGGACTTTCTGCTTGCGAGTTGCCGAAATCTAAATAAAACGACAGCCTTGTTTTTAATAATGTTAAAATATATAATATATCGATAAAATGATACTTATAATATATACAGATAAATAATTGTATATAATTTTAGTTATCTTAACTAATTTGTATAATTAAAAAAAAATATAT
>KZ808533.1:156205-169754 GCA_000696205.2 Oncopeltus fasciatus | reverse complement strand
AGAGAATAAGTTTTAAAAAGTTTTCGAATAAGATAAATAAACTTCCATTACTTTCCCACCAATTAGTCATCGCTTTTAAACATTTACTTTTTGCTCAAAACAACACTTGTATCTTATTTCAAGAAAAAAAATATATAATTTCAACTTTCATTTTACTAAAAAGTAATTATTCATTATTAATTTAAAGCATTTTATTTCTTGGTTTTTGTTTATTTATTGTTTTAAGTTTAGTATGAAGAGAATAACACGGAAGGACAACATGGGAGGAATCTGTGTCATGACGAATGTCATGTTTGACACCGTTTTGCATAACTTCAAACTACAGCTCGTCCTTTGAGGGTACAACACCATTTCGTAATTCTAAATTTATTTAATAATACAACTTACAATAATATCCTTTTTTTATTAAAAATTTGAGAATCAGAACCAATATATTTTGTGGTTAATGCTCATAGGTCATCTCAGAAAAAGTAAAACATTTACGCTTACAGATTCAAAAAGAATTACTTCGTCTTTAAAAAATTAAACATATGTGGATTAAATAAAAACAAGAAATTATATTTTTTTTAAGATTAACTAGTTTTATGGTTTATTTGGAAACTTAAACTTAAAACAATAGCACAGAAGCTTGTGGTGAGGCTTTAAGGAGTATGGTTTTTATTAGGAACTATCTAAAAGTTATGGGAAATATAAATATTTCCATTGGTTTGACTCGAGAGAGTTATCTCTTCTGTCTCATCTGAAAATAATAAATAAATAACTGGATAGGTGTGGTAGCTCGCTCACCTTGTAAAAATTGAAGGAATTAGTGATATGAGGTTCTCCTTCTGATGAGGCGAGGTATTCTCTGGAACGCACACACTACAGAGGAAGGTTAAGTGAAGAGAGACAGGTGGGATACAAGTGAGACTCACTAACGGACGAACGGGGGCGTACTGAGCTATAGGAGGTTGTTGCGCGACCACGTGACACCATCTCCTACCCCCTCCACAGTCCTCCGAGGCTCAGGTATTTCTCTCCTCCCACCCCTGGCCACCAGAGGAGTCTTTTCCCGACCAGCTCACAAGCCGGTGGTGAGACTGTCGGGGTGATTCTCTCTGCATCGCTGTAGCGTAGTCAAGGTACTTCTGTTTTATGGTAGTACTGCGAGCGATTAGGGCGGAATTCTTGGTGCGAAAAGACGTCTACATCAATTGGGAGTTACGTAAAGTAAGCAGGTTGGGGAGAGATGGGGGAGTGGACATTCTTCCTTAATCAATTAATGAGAGGGAACAGAATAAAAAAAATCTATCTGTCCTCGCCAGGAATCGAACCTGGATCTCCTGCTATTCGGGCCGGTATGCATTACACCACAAGGACTAGCTAGTTATCTCATTCAATTCCCTCTACACTAGCTAGTCCTTGTGGTGTAATGGTTTTAGCATACCGGCCCGGATAGCAGGAGATCCAGGTTCGATTCCTGGCGAGGACAGATAGATTTTTTTATTCTGTTCCCTCTCATTAATTGTTTAAAATTTACGTGGGATAAAAAACCACAACCAAATAAAATATTTATAAATTAAAAATTTATTAAAGTAAATGACGAGAGTCGACAAAATGTATGACAATGTCAGCTACTTCGAGTTTAAGACGAAGTTCTCGTCTTTCTCGTAAGTAAGGCTCTCGCTAGTGTAGAGGGAATTGAATGAGATAACTAGCTAGTCCTTGTGGTGTAATGGTTTTAGCATACCGGCCCGGATAGCAGGAGAAACAGGTTCGATTCCTGGCGAGGACAGATAGATTTTTTATTCTGTTCCCTCTCATTAATTGTTTAAAATTTACGTGGGATAAAAAAAACCACAACCAAACAAAATATTTATTCTTCCTTAATGAGTGTTATTACGAAAATGTTGAGGACTCCTATTTAGTTCAATACATAAATGTGTAATGCAAGAGGTGATTATTCTATTTGGTCTCCCTCTACACTCCCCTCCCTCACAGTACATTTCTACCAAAAGTAGCTATATATATATATATACTACTGACTATATAATTAGATTATTTTAGTTGGGGTTCGGTCAAGGTACATCCAAAAAAAAATACAAATTTAAAAAAAGTGTATTTATTTAAAAGATTAACTGCCAACCTTCGGATAACATTGTAAGCCATCTTCAGGGCTGCCTATTATGAAGACGAGAGAGGACGTCCTGTCCCTAAGTTCACATTTCCATGGCTTAGGGACAGGACGTCCTCTCTGGTCTTCATTATAGGCAGCCCTGAAGATGGCTAGCCGAAACGTTGTCAGATAATCTTTTAAATAATACACTTTTTTTTTAATTTGTATTTTTTTTGGATGTACTTTGACCGAACCCCAACTAAAATCATCTAATAATAATATCTACGGTAAAAAAAAAAACTCTTCATTTGAACATACTGACTATATATTTTAACAGAGGGGGCCGATGAAACTCTCAAAATTACATTCTCAAATATCTTCCATAGAATAAGTTGTTTTTTTTCTTCTGTATGTTGTATAGAAAAGTAAGTCATACAAAAGAAGATGGGTAATCTAAGGTAAGTTCCCATGTTTAATTAAAGATGGTTGTAAATGTGAGTAAATGAGGATATTTAATTTAAAAACTGGAGAGAACAATGATCGTATTAGGTATGACCACTAGCTCTCTAGACTGGCCGGGAAGGAAGAGTGGGGGAAGCGCTTATATTTGTAAATTTCCTTATTAAGTCTTTTTCGTAAAATTGATAGAGAATATAGACGTTAGAAAATTACGTTTTACACTTTTTACGTTCTAGTAACTTTTTCTTAACGGAAAGTTATTAAAACTCTAGGAGCTGTGAAAAAAATGTTACATTCAATAGGTGTAAAATACAATATTAAGGAATTGATATTAAGAAATGTATTTAACAATGTAAGTCAGGACGCTTAGCCCTCCATACTCTAGAACGGTGTAAGGCAGTCACAGTTCTCTTTAGCTTTTAAGACCAGATTAGTGGTTTTTTTTCTTCTTATCAATCCATCTTATCTTTAATGCATCATTGAAAATTTAGGTTTATCATAGTGTGTGACTCTCATACGCAATATGGCACAAGAGCGAGCGGTGAGTGGACGGTGTTGTTTTTATGTGGGTTTGAAAGAAAAAGCGCACATTTAGGGATTATCAAATGTTTCTGACCAATCCTTAATTTAGTATATTTAGGCGTACCTCACACTGCCCATGGTTTTATGCTCTCGAAGGACACCATGATTACTTTGATTTGTTGTATTTCTTCTCTCTTGGGAGCCCCAGAGATCCTTCTTGGGTGGCTATTTGTTGAGTTTCAGCAGACTAAACAACTCAATACATGAAATTCTTACTCCAGTAATAGTAAGAGAACAAAGTGTGAATTCAGGAACACATTCGTTTTAGTGCATTATTCTTCCAGCGGTACAACTGGTTGGTTACTCCAGTTGCCCATTGAAAAGTGCGAGTTGTCACGCCCTGACTCGCAGACGTAACGAGGCTGCATGACTCCCATCTCATCGCCGCCATCTTAAAGTGTTCATAACAGTCGGCAAGGAATCGCTCATCTCCTCGCTTTCCAGAATGGCCCTCCCTCGGCCCAAGTCTTTAGAAAGTGACGAATAATGGCTTTTCTTTACAAGACGACATGATGTCCCCTTGTCACTGCAGTTAGCATCAGGATTTCAGAGTGATCAACTGCCTGTCACTTTCAATTGAGGGAAATACACCATTTTTCTTATAGCTATTCAAGGGAAGTTTATCCATACTTCTGCTTCTAGTTTCAGGGAAATTTTACATATATTTGTATGAATTAATTCTAAATTGTTAATTCTAACTTAATTGTCAATTACATCACAACTATAGTTATTTTAGAAATATTTTATTTGGTTGTGGTTTTTTATCCCACGTAAATTTTAAACAATTAATGAGAGGGAATAGAATATAAAAAAATCTATCTGTCCCAGCCAGGACTCGAACCTGGATCTCCTGCTTGCCTGGCCTGAAAGTTTCTATTACACCACCGGGACGAGCTAGATAACTTATTAAATTCATTGATTACATTTTTTTATTTTTCAACTGATTTCCCAAGAATAAAACCAAGCTTGGTATCAACAGGCTGATACTATGACACGCAATATGAAAAACTACGACTGATCTCGAAATCTAAATATGGTTGGATGAAACCCCTGAGGTTTAGGTGAGGAATAAATAACTGCCGCAACCAGAAATATTTGAAAATATTTCTAGGAGTAATGAAGTTACTGTGTACAATCGATAGACATATTGGCATACGCCTGTCTCTTTACATTCTTTGTTAAATTTATTTAGTAAATAGAAACTACCTTATTCATAATTAAATTTTTTTAAATCAAAAGATTAACACATTCCAAATATGGAATCAAACATTCCGAAANGCAGATAGATTTTTTATTCTATTCCCTCTCATTAATTGTTTAATATTTCTTTTACATTTACCAATATTTTTTGTGTTGGCTAATTCATTTATTTTACTTTGATTTAATGTATTTTATGCCCCAATCTTCAATTTCTTTGTTCCTTTCGAATCATTTCGTCTCCAGTTGATAATTTGACAACGGAAGGCTATATTGTACTAATATATATACAAATTGGGGTAAGAGGCTATTAAAATTGAACGGAAGGGAAAGGCCACTTAAATTTTCTACTTTTATAACTAAATATCGTTTTGTTATGTGCTTTTAAACAGATTCCCCACAAGGAAATTGATTTTGGTACTATGAAGCGAATTTTGAAAACATTTTATATATTTTCACCGATACATAGAACATAGAAGAGGATAAAAATATGGTTTGTTCAAAATTGCATTAACTTATATTTGTCTTGAAGTCATCTAGAATTTACAATTTATGAAGTATAAAAAATTAACATTCTTAATTTAGATTACATTATTAAATAATCTTGTTCAGTTGAATACCGACAGTGACTAAGAACAGTTGTATTCAGCCTGGAGATGGAAAACTCTTTCCGAAAGCGATCGCCAGAAGAGCGTGGAATGCCAATGATGACGTATTCCGTGAGGTATGATAACCCACAAGTAAGGTAATTTTGTGAAGCATTGGATGAATTCGTTAATCTCTTGAGAGGGAGGGTCTGGGAAAATTTGACAGAATATTACCGATCCAGAATTGGCGAAGGTTTAAATAGGTCCTTTCAAGATGTATATTCTTCATGTTGGCGTCTGCAGTTTTAAAAATGAGAACAAATTCGATATTTAAGGGTCGTTTTTAAAATATTTATATAAATGGCTGAAATCAATCGGGGAGGAGGGTTTGAAGGGAATATCAAAATTTAAACTTATGTCTTTATAAGTTACTCTGTCTGAGGCGAGTTAAGCTCTGCGGCCGTTGGTTGAGTCCTGGAGATGACTCATCAGATCCTCCAAAGCCTACTAAGCAACAGGCTTTTCTCATTCGTATTGCGTAGAGTATGTGCGTGCTTTCGTGCGTTCGTGCTAGCGTGTGTGTTCGTGCGTTCGTGTGTTCTTGTAACACTGGTAGCTCAAAAAAAAGAAAAAATGTCAGAGTTAAAGTGGAAAATAAGAAACAAAACTCAGTCACGCAGGAGCTGCATAATCTAAGTAAATTTTTCATATTTCAAAAAAAAAATGGACATAAATAATGAAGATAAATGAGGAGAAATAATTTACAGCCTTGAAAGAATTAATTTTTGTATGAAAATGGATTTTTAAAAAAAGTGCGGTTTAAGGGGAGATCAAAATTCAAATTTATAGTATCTTATTGCTTTTGAGTTATGAAAAACACAATGGAACATTATAGGTTAAAAAAAAATTAATTTTTTTACGACTATGTTCATAACATTTTTGTGAAAAACTCTAGTTAAGGAATAAATTTAATAATATAACTATTACAGATGAGTTCTTCCCCCACTCTTCCTTCCCGGTCAATCTAATGAGGGCTTAGTGGTCACCCATTAAGCTCATTGCTCTCTACGGCTCGCAAATTAAATTGACTCTTATTTATATCTATATTTAATGAAACGTATGAAATCTGTTTATATTATATAGCACCTACGGGACTTTTTTTTTCTTTTTTTTTTTTTTTTTGCGACATAAAGTAAACAACATTAGGAAAATGCGTGTATTTAAACTATTTTTCCTTTTAGGTAATGAATGATTTAAGAATTTTCATGAAAAATTAGAAAAATTATTTTGCGTGTCCATTGGAAAAAATCAAATTGGTATTTATAAATTTGGAGTTTATTCCATTAAACCCTGAAGGAAAATGGTCAGAACACCGGCGGAAGCGCTGAATGTGGCAGCATAGGACTCAGGTATCCTATTCTGTAGGCTTCACATGCGTCTGATTGCGACAACTCTAGAAGAAGGCTAAATTATACAGCAAAGTCAAAGGGGACCCGAACTGAGCAATGGCTAACTGTGTGTCGAACAGGAAATCTGTACACGCTGCTCTAGAAGACTAGAGAACTACAATTGCAGTAGGTATTTCGGATCCGTGGTGGACAAGTCAACTGTACTAGCGGTGAAGGAGTTCATTTCAGTGACACTCAACTAAATCCGCATTCACTGAAATTCTATTTAATGACCACATCACATAAGCCTTGCATGGACATAATCGCATAATATAATTTAAAAAGGTAGTAAGGCATTTTGGTGGCTTTGACGATCAGGTTGCAGATGTCTGAGAACAACAACCACCTTTTCTGGAGATTGACGTCAGGCCAGATCCTCATCATCGACAGCCCCTGTAATCTAATGTGTGCGTGGTCTCAGGCTAATCTTACCTCCGTGGGGTGCATCGATGACCTTGAAGCTATCTTCACTGATAGAACAGTCGACCAGCTCCAGTTGACATTTAATAAGTTCATAGAACTAGTGTCTCCCAGGATGCGACTGCCCGGATCTAGCATAAAGAAGTGTATAGGTAAGACCCATCTTATTTTTACTGGGTCCTCTGGGTCTTATTACACAATAGGTCCACTGAAGTGAAGTACTCTGGACAAAAAATTCTCCTTTTTCAAACATTACCGGATCTGGCGGTCAATGGGACAAGGCGCAAGTAAGCCGCTTACGACTAGGGCACAGACTACAATTATCTCGGGAGTAAAATGTCAAGACATGAATATCCAGATGAGGGTTCTCTAAGTTAGCTGTGAGATAGCTCTCGGTTTGCAAGTTCTTACGGTACTGCGCAAGATTCAACTGCGTGTTATACAGAAATGATACCAATGAATCTAATTGAGTAAGGACGGCAATGGTTATTTTCACATTGATTTGTAGTTAGTTCCATTAAGGCGATAAATAAGAAAAGCAGGATCTCTTTCCGTTTTCGGCAGATCTTGTATGTCGACAGCTGGTATAAGCATCTTGGCGGAACGTAAGGTGGTTAACTATTACTTAACCCTGTTCATCGCAGATCAATCAAGGGTCTGCTTCCACGTCGTAGGACGTGACATGTTCATACTGACAGATGAGTATGGGGCACGTGGCTCTCTTTCTTTACTATGCAGCTATATGTGTCACACAGCAGTCACTAAAGATAGAAACATAGTGAGGATATTAGGAAAATGTACGCATTTGATCACCCAGGAGTAATGCTGATTAGGAGATAAAGAGATGCATCATTCAAACTAAATGCTCCTGACATATTTGGAAAATACACGGGCACGTTGGAAAAAAAAAGTTTACTCATGTTATTGTTTCAAAAGAACACCATCGATCACTGTCAGTGCCAGAGACACGCGATGTTCAAGATACAAAAAATTTAAAATTTGTTTTTATGAACCCTTTGGTAAAAAACTGACTTAATAATTACGAAGTAGATCACATCACTTCGTTTATATGTCTTTTCCATAATTCAACTAATTCACTGACAAACTTGCTGATTAGCGAAGCTTTTTCTTGTTATTATTGCATTAAATTAGACTTATTTATCTGCTTCTTTATCTTAAACATTTGTTGTCCTGGGAAGTTTTGCGAATACCAATGAGTTTCACTTCCATTATCAAATTCCCTAGTTCATTATTAATTTATTTTTTCTTGCATTGTGATTTTTCATTAGAGCAAAATTACTCACATACTTATTATTTTGGGAGGAGGCAGATCCAAATTATTATGATTGCAAAATAATTCGTCATACAAATAATAAATCGTGTAATGTGGACATAGGATAATAATAAAAAAATATGAGCTAAATTTAATTTAAAAAATAAATATTATTAATCAATTCAATGCGAAATGTAAACGAACAAGTTGAATGAAGGAGTGTAAATATTGGAGCTCTACAGCCCATCTCAATTGGCACGAAGCCCTCATAGGATCAGTGAGAAGCAAACAGTCGTGGAACCAATCACTAAATATGCTGCTCAGTTAAATCCGTGCGTTCACAAATGTTGCACGTTCATTCATCCACTGTGTCTCCCAGCTCAACAACACAACACTGTTAGTTATCAAAGGCACAACAAAATCGAACATATCACATTCGACTAATGAAGGAAGTTATTAGTCAAGAGATTTATAACTAACAATCAACCTATATTAGGTCGTTGCGCAAAAACCTAAGGACTCATTAATTCAATTTTAGGTTGCTCTAATAAAAAATATAAGTTCTTTTGATTTTTTTTTATTTGATCCCAACTATTAGATTGGTCAAAAATTGTATAGTCAAATACACACACACACACACACACACACACACACACACACACACATATATATATATGGTCGTAGGTTGGTTTGCCGTCGAGTACTATGCTGGAGAAATTAGTCGGGGTTTCGGCCAGGACCAGAGAAATAAAATACTCAAAAATTGTCGGGTATTTGTAAGAGTTGCGGGACAGGACGTTCTCTCCGTCCTGTCAATGCCACTCAGGGCCATTGTACAACATTGTGAGCAATTGCAAAATGNCTAACTACTTAATATATATAAAGTATATTTAAAAAATGAAATACTCACGGCTGCGATATATAGTAATCTCTTGATTACTGTTCTTACAGGTGCGATAGAAATTTCAGTGCACACACAAAAAGAAAAAATTTTTCGTGGATTTCTCGCCCTTCGTCGGTGAGAAGTGAAGAGATACTGCAACTATTCTCTCTTTCCTCACCGACGAAGGGTGAGAGATCCCCGGAAATTTTGCTCCTTGTGATTTTTTTTCTTTTTGTTTGTCACTGCACTCTCTATCCCACCTATTCTTGATTACTGTATATATATATATGCGAGTGTGTGTGTGTGTGTGTGTGTAAGAACAACCTATTGAGCTATTGTTATTGTTGCTATTTCTTCGAATAAGAATAAGAATAGGAAATCATCTGAAATTTCAAGTAATATAACAAAAATTCTTCCCTGATATTTTATACACGTATCCTACCAAATATTATATCCCATACTGAAGACAATTATCAAAAGCATGATATTTTTCGAATATATGACATCATTTATAGGAAAATGAACTAAAGAAAGGAAGAGAAGCTAAAAGAGCTTTAGCTAGTGTCTCTCTAAAATAAAAATAGGTAATAACTGTCCGTCGTGGAAGTTATCGGAACTGGGCATTACGTTCTGAGAAAGATGACATTTAAATTTAGCTGTAGGACGATCCAATTAACAGGTATTTTTTAACTGTTTCTGATTCGATTGAAAAAGAGGTAAGTGAAACATTACTATGACAAATAGGATTCAATAAAGGTTAAATATTTTTATACATATTAAAAAAAAAATTGGATCATTAGAAGTCGGGTCTTATCAAGTATCCATATTTTTCCAATTTCCCGTTAACTCATCAACTGATGTTCAAACCAATGATTTGACTAGAACTAGAACAATTTACTCCGCTTTCTAGTCCCAGTTATTTTAATAATATAGGTGAAATTTGTGTTGTCTTTTACATGTGATTAATTTCAAGATTCATCAATTTATGTGACTCCTTTATGTATTTTCTTTGTGTATGGCTATTTACTTTTACCATTGTACCTAGTGTATTGAGGGCAGGGGCCTTTACCTACTCTCTTCTAGATTGTTCAGTATTTCAATAGCCTCTGTGACACCTGACTTTTTTTTTTTTTTTTTAATTTATAGTAAAAGCCTTTAATCTATAAACCTTTCTCTTTGCCCTCGTTTCTTTAAATGGAATCTTTTGAAAATTATCTAAAAATGTACGATGCCCAGAGTTGCGAATTTTAACCATGTATAAATATATTATTAAATATTTTTTATTCACTAAGATCATATCTGCCCAACATATGATATTGATAAGAGTTGATTAAGAAACTTGACTTAAAATATTTGTTAATAATTGTGGAAAAAAAAAAGTCTCTTAGAAGCTGTGAACTTTCTTGAACAGTTATTGTTCATAAATTATGAGTTATTTAAAATCCGTCCTATGAATGCTTTGAAGTTGAATATATTTCAGGTCAAAGTTAGATTAACAAAATTTGTTTTGCACATCAATTATAATATTGTGGCTCCTAAAATACTTTTTTTTTAAAACCAAGATTCTTTAAGTAATAATTGCAAGTGTCATATCATTAAAATGAACGACATATACTTACAAAAATATATCTCCATCCTGTGCAGCAGGTCTCCAGTTGCGGACTCCCATCAGGCCTCGTACAGCTGCACTTGGAGCGTAAACCCACCTCATAGTCAGACTGCCAACTCGTTGTTTCCATTGGATTTCACCAGTCACTACCTCCTTGGTAGTTTCAGTGAACGTACCTTAAGAGATTGAAATAATATTACAAACTTAGTTAACAAATTACTGAAATAATATCCCAATATATGAGTAATACCGTGAATCTTATAAGTCCAAAGAGAAAAATGATGAGAGCCGTTAATCTCATTTCGAATAAGTAACACTATGATTCCAAAGAATTTTTTTTTAATAATTGGTGTCGAAGACAGTATTAATAAGTTTTAATTTTCTTTAAGGACAGCTTAAAAATTCTGTATACTTTAGTATTCTGTTACTAAATAAGCTTGAATAGTTTCTTTCATACATTAGGAACGATTAAAAATGTTAATTTTAAATAATTGCATATAAAAGACAATAGATTCAAATAAAATAGTATTAGAAATTGTTTTCATTTTTTTGAAATGTAAAGAAATTTTTCGACGAAAGCCCGATTAATCTTTCTATTTCAATGTTAAATAGAGATTCAAAATTCCTAAACAAGGGTGATAATAGCTAGGTACGTATTTTTGTACTTTTGTTAAGAGTTCTTCAGCAATTACGTAATGGTCTTCATACTCCTTCATTTGACAAATAACTGCTTGTGTTCAACAATTATTAAATTAAGTTGTAATTAAAAATTTTAAGGTTTCTTTATCAAATTAATTTTTAAAAATATGAGCAAAATTAAGTAAAATTTTAATTTTTGGAAACGTAATCGTTACTTAACTTTGTATATATTTTACACTTATAAGCAATATTTTCTTACTTCTTCCCGAGTCATATATCTCTTTGGTCATATTTATGTTGTTGATGAAAGATAAACTGTTATCGAGCACTGTCTAACTCTCTTTCAAAATGAGTGATTTTGATTATATTACTGTTATTAAAAATAGTTTACATGAATCTCTTGAAGATAAATTACAGGAGTAAGTAATATTTTCATATTTTTTCTGAAGAAACATATCATTAGACTTTTACTTATAATATTATTGGTTTTAAAGGTTCCAAAGAATTAATAGAAGATGGTTTAGAATGAATGTAAGTAATTTTAAACTAATTTTATAGTTTAGAATTAGCGCCAAATGTTTAAAATAAATAGACTTTTATTATTTTCTAGGGAACTAAAGAGGAATTAACGTCCGAATTAAGTAAACTGCTAACTCCTCACCAGATGCATTTGTATGAGCAGTTGTTGTTGCGTCTCTATCGCAAATGTGCAAATTCTACAGAAGAAAAACCACGGAAAAAATGTTATAGAAACTTAGACCGTTTTAAAGAGGGTTTTGAAGTATGTTTTATTATTTTTTTAATGACACTATTAGATTTCTATGTTCCATAACTTTTCTATAATATTTTAACACACAAGTCAGCATATATGAATCTTTTACCAACTATCTCAATATCTTATCTCTATTTAGAATGCATTATTTGGAACACAAAATGTGTTAATTACTGAAACTTTAACATTTACTCATGCATGGCTTAAATAGCATACATCAAAATACATGGTAATTTATTTTAATTCATATCATCCATTTGCAATTTTAAGTATTAAATAGAGGGAATTCTTAAAAGTCGCATTGCACTAAATATTGTGCATGGGACTGAGTTACATGGGTCAACAGTGAGTCAGCTCCTCCAGAAAACAAATAATGTTACTGAATCTTTAATCTTCTTATATATATTTTTTATACCATATAGTAGTTAATAGTTGCCAAGCGAGCCTATTCAATCAATTATATGGTTGGAGGTTCGTTAGTCGTCTAGTGTTATGCTGGAGAGATTAGTCAGGGTTTCAGCCAGGATCAGAAAAATAAAATACTCCAATTTTTTGGGCAATTATTTTATTACTGCTGAAGTTTGGACTTAACTTGTAAATTGAAATGTCAGCAATATCAACAGTGTAATCATCTTCCTGATGATGATTTACAACTTAAGTCGAAACATCGGCAGTAATAAAATAATTACCCAACAGTTTTGGAGTATTTTTTTTATTTTATCCTGGCCGAAACACTGACTAATTTCTCCAGTTCAATCAAATATACATTAAAATTGTAATGTGTGAGATTTCAACTGTAAAGAGAGCAGTTAAATCATATCAAGTATATTTGTTATTCTTTATCTAAGAATTCGAGCAATAGTCCTTTCACCATAATTACATATTACCATAATAATTAACTAAGATTTAAGTACAATTTCACTTCTCCTTTCCATTTTTTTTTTTTTTTGGGACTATCAAACTTGTTAATTTATGATTGATAAAAATGCATTTAAATTAGTGAAAGTGGCTGAGCGTTTATTTAACTTCTGACATCTAGTGGGGGTTCATTTAAATGTTTTGTAGCAGTAACACAGTTTAAAATAGTAATAGCAACTCATTCATTGTTTATTTGCTTACTTTCTTAATTTTATTACAGCCAATAGACCCCATTTATTATGATGTAACAGAACGCTTAGAAATAGATGCTGAAGTACCTCCTTTTATGATACACGAGCGATTGTTACCAGATGTGAGCTCTGCTATGGCAAGACTATCTTTTTGTGCTTGGGAAGTTGGTCTTACTGGTACCAGCCCTGGAACTGCAGAATACATGATTGTAGCCATTCAGGTTATTATAATTAATTATTTATAATAATAATTTAGTGATTTCTTTGAGTGGGTTAAAAATATATATTGATGTCTTAATTTGACATGGAAGTTTTTATTAAGATGATTGATAAAACATGTTGCCATTTAAGGATAAGTAAATAATTTAAATTGATAAAAGAATTTTTTTGCCTAAAATTATTATACTATCTAAAACTGCTCAAATATATAAAAGTTTATTTTTTAAAAATCTCTAAAACAAAACTGTATATCATTT